>WSYH01008078.1:0-30630 GCA_036426205.1 Ascaphus truei | reverse complement strand
GTCTCTGTCTGTCTGTCTGTCTCTGTCTGTCTGTCTCTGTCTGTCTGTCTATGTCTGTCTATGTCTGTCTATGTCTGTCTATGTCTGTCTATGTCTGTCTATGTCTGTCTATGTCTGTCTGTCTGTCTATATTATTTCTACATTATATCTATATTATATCTACACACATTTTTCCTATCTCTGTTACTTTAATCAACTACCTATATTTAGTGCATGGATTTTCTATACAGTATATATGGGGATATATTTTCACGTCACCAGTGTATATATTGTTTGGTGTCATTAGAACTTTGATTGTTAATTTTATACATGGATGTTCTTATTATTATTGAGTCTGGATTTATTGTGAATTATTTACTGTGTACAGTATGTATTATTAAGTTATGGTTTTTATTGTTAAATTGATATGTATGGGTATATACAGTAAGGAATGCTTTATCCCACTAAAGTTAAAACCTGATGAAGCATACTACAGATGTGTCCAAACTTATTGTTCTCAATTCTGCTATCACCTGCAGCCATAGAGAGATCATGGCCCTGAAAACAGGAAGCAGCATGGGAGGATTAACTCTGCAGGGGTCCAAATGTTAATCCCCCTTGCCATCAACCGGCAGAGGGACAGTCTCAAAGAGCTGAGCAGAGAAGCAATCTTTCTCTGTGTTTCCCCCAAGCAGCTCTCTGAGGCAGTCAGCAGTCAGTCCGCTCTGTTCATCCCCTTGATGATGTAGATGCCTGAATATGGCCCTATATTATTCCCCCTTGTGATGTAGAAAACCAAATTCAGGCACCACATCATCAAGTGGCAGAATAGACTGATACAAAAACATTGCAGTACAGCACAATATTAGAATAAATTACTTACCCTTCATGTCTGGCCTGGGAGGATTAATGCTGTGGCGGTTTCACATTAATTCTCCCGGGCTAAAACCGGGCCAATAAATGTACTGTTTTTGGGGCCACAAATGAGCTGTGGATTTAAACATGTTTGTCCGCGGCATTGAGAATAGTAAGTCTGGACACATCTGTATAAGTGCGAAACATGTTGAGGTTACGTCATTACGTTGATGTGCATAGACGCTCATAGAAGCTTTGAGTTCCAGCTGGTGCAATCAGTCCCTGCTGAATTTCATCTCTGGACTGTTGAATTCCTATTTCAATTAACAACGGAACTTACTGCCACTTCATGAATTGCAAGTTATAGATGCTACATGTGTTACTGAATATATTTTTTTAAATACTTACCTTTGTTGCGCTTTGTCTTATTTTTTTCTACATATACAACAAACACGATGGGATTCTTATAGACACATAATCAATGCATCAAAAAAGACTGTATCACCAATTAGCTAGTGAAATTAACCAAAACAAAACCCTCTCCAATGTCAGACATCACTGTGGAGCGTTCCCAATAATTCTGGCTAAGAGCCATCATTCGATGCCTCTTCCATATAAAGCATGCCAGCTTCATTCTCAGTCTTCTAGAGAATATAAGAGAACACATACAGTATATCCTATCTAAACAGTACTGCAGTTGCATCATACATACAGAGCCTAGACCCTTGCATTAAATTGGCAATCTGGTGATGACAAAATGATGATCTCACCCATAGTATCAATTTTTTTTTTATGTTAATAGACTAGAATATAAATACAGGCATACCCCGCATTAACGTACGCAATGGGACCGGAGCATGTATGTAAAGTGAAAATGTACTTAAAGTGAAGCACTACCTTTTTTCCACTTATCGATGCATGTACTGTACTGCAATCGTCATACACGTGCATAACTGATGTAAATAACGCATTTGTAACAGGCTCTTTAGTCTCCTCGCTTGCGCACAGCTTCGGTACAGGTAGGGTGCTGGTATTGATGTTCAGCACGTGCTGACAGGCGCATGCATGAGCTGCCGTTTGCCTATTGGGCGATTTGTCCTTACTCGCGAGTGTACTTAAAGTGAGTGTCCTTAAACCGGGGTATGCCTGTAGGTTGCTTTTCACAATGATTGACAATATACAAACATGTACCTCCTCTCCCCACACCTTTCAAGTATTTGAAGGGTTTTAGAATTGCAGGAGTGAACACTCTATGGACGAGTTGGTCAAGAACCCTGCAGTGACACAAATCCAACTACTATCAAATTAGGTAATTCTTCTAGTCACTGCAGGAGAAATAATGTTTTTAAAGGGGCCACATTATGATTAATATATTTTAATTTATACATTTGCAATATGTGAGTGTTTTAACTTATAGCTTCATAAATGGAGTGGTTTATCTCCCAAAACAGACAGAAGGACAATCATCACTATGGGGCCTACTCTATAAGCCTCGATAACCCACTTATCGAGTCCTTTTCGGCCAAAATGCCAGATTACAAAATTACAGATTCTGTAAGCCTCGATAAGTGGGCGATAAAGGCATAAATCGATCATTTCTGCAGACATCAAAAACAAATCACCGGGTGAGCCCTTTTGAGAGAGGCGATCCCCACGTCGCTGGCTTCTCGCCCGTTTTTGGAATTGTGCAATCACAGGTAATCGAGGCTTTCTGAATACCGCGATAGAAATGCTCAAAAAACTGGTGGCGTAACCGGCCCAGCAAATGTTTTTATGAGGGGTTAGAGCAGGGGTGGGGAACGTCCGGCCCGCGGGCCGCATAAGGCCCGCGAAATGATTTGGTCCGGCCCCCGTGCGGCCCTGCCCTTTATATTTAAAAAAAAAATGGCAGCGATTCAGCATGCGCAGAATAGAGGTCCCGCAGGGCAAGCAGAGTGTCCGGTCTGCTGCCTGTGAGCCCGCTCCCCCCCTCTTCCCAACTTCCGACTGAGGGCGGGGAAGCCCCAACCCAGCATCCCCCGTGCTGTGCTGACCTGCGAATAACAGAGGACAGCAGTGCAGGGTTTACAGTGAGCAGAGCGGCTCTGCACTGGCGCATGCTCAAACCGAGAAGCCCAAACCACTGCAGGCTCTGCTGGAGGGAGAGGAAGGGGGAGGAGAGGAGAGAGGAAGGGGGAGGAGATGAAGGGAGTGACGGCAAACAAGCTGAGGAACTTCCTTCTGGGACAGCATGGTTAGGTAGGAAGAGGTACTGTATCAATAGTGCAGTCTGGCCACACCTCCCTATTTAGGGAGAGAATCTCAGGCTTAGCTAAATTGTGTGGGTGTGTGGTGTATATGTATATGTAATGGATATGTGTGTGTATTGTGTAATATGTGTGTGTGTGTGTGGTGTGTGTGTGTATATATATATTAATATTGTGTGTGTGTGTGTTGTTGTGTGGGGTGTGTAGTATATATATATTATATATATATATATTATATATATAGTGTGTGTGTGTGTATATATATATATGTATGTGTTGTGTATATAGATATATATAGTGTGTGTGTGTGGTGTATATATATGTATGTGTATGTAATATATATATATATATTATTGTGATATAGAAGTGTGTGTGTGTGTATATATGTATGAGAGGGTGTGTGTGTTGTGTGTATCTTGTGTGTGTGTGTCTGTATAATGTATGAGAGTGTGTGGGGTCAAGCTGGGGCGTCTGAGGTGGTCGGAGCCTGGGGGAAAGTCTGGAGAGTGGCGCGAGGAGAGGAATGAGAGTGTGGCGTGAGAGCCGGGGGCAGGAAGACTGTTGGGTGGTTTCGTGGGGGGGGGGGAGGTGAGTGAGTGTGGGGAGTCTTTTGTTTGGATTTGGGGGTTGGTTGCGGGGGTGGTTAGGAGTGAGTGGGGGGGAGGACGTGGAGGCTGCGGCGTATGAGAGGGTGAGCGGGAGGGAGAGAGAGTGGGCCTTAGAGTGAGTGGGTCTGAGTCTGATTTACCTCCCCTCTGCTGTGTGTGTGCGTGTGTGCGTGCGCGCGTGCGTGTGTGTGTGCACAGACACCAACCTGCAGTCAGTCATAGTCACCCACCACCCAAGAGTCAGTCAGTCACCCAAAGAGAAGCAGGTCCAGCCATCACATTAGTGGAGAGTTAATTAAATGTTTGACCAAATATAACAGGCTAATTTTTAAGTTGATAATTTTGTATGGCCCTTGAATGATTTTATAAATATCAAAATGGCCCTTGGCAGAAAAAAGGTTCCCCAGCCCTGGGTTAGAGAATAGGCCCCAATTTGTTTTTGTGGACCACACTTACATGTAAATCCTTCCTGCCATTTTCAGTGACCATGCAATAGTGTACTGTGTAAGGAAAATTAAACCACCCCAATCAAGCCCTAAAGTTCTACTCACTAGAACATTTAGAAACTTTAACCCACAGCAGTTTCTGGCTGAACTTACCAACTGCCCTTGGTACAGAATCAACTTCATTCTCGACCCCGATTCTGCGCTCGTCTATTTCCAATCCAAGTTCTTAAAACTCTGTGATACCCAAGCTCCACTACGCCGAATAAGAGTAAGAGGGGCCCACCTTCCATGGGTTACACCTGACCTTATAGCGCTCTACCATTTCAGGGATGCCTTGTGGAAAAGCTACAAAGTAACTGGCACTATCAAGGATCTTAATAACTACAGATGCCTGCGGAACATGTACACAAGGCAAACAAGGCATGCAAAAGCACAATATTACTCTGACAATCTTCACCAGAATACATCAAACCCTGCTAACTTCTGGAAAGTTATCAACAATATATTCCAGCCTTCAAATGTAAGGCCGCTGCCCTCTGCGGTTCCTACCTCGGCTGCCGGGGCGCGCGGCATCCGGTCACGTGGACCTCCTCTTCTTCCTGAACTCCCGGCAGCTCCTGCTGCCCATGCGCGCCGCCGTGGAAAGGCCGCGCGCGCGCCTACGGCTCCTGCCTTTCAGTCCGGCGAACTCAACCCGCCCCTTCCGTCGCGCGCACGCGCTACTATGTCCATCTCTACTGCCGCCAATGTTATTGTTCCGTTCCCACCTGTTCTGCATCCTGCCTCAGCCTATCAGCGCTCTACCTACGTCTGACATCACCGCTGGAGGTTCTCATTGGTTCCTGTCAGTATTTAGTGCCTCCAGCCCTGAGCTGATTGCTGAGCATAGTCAGTCTCTAGTTGTGCTTGCTACAAGCTACTTCGCAGTCTGCTTTTGTCTTCCGTCACAGACCCTAGCCTGAACCTGGACTCCCGATCTCTGGCACCCTCGAACCCCGGCTCGCTCAACGGACTTCTACCTTCTCCTCTCCTCGACCCTGGCTTTGGACACCGACTACTCCTGATCTCTCCTACCCCGGATCTGGCAAGTACCTCTACCACTCTACTCTCTCCTCTCCCGAACAAGGCGATCTACACGACTCTGCTTACCGGACCCGCTCACGCGGCTGTAGGGCGGTGGTTTTCCTGTATCCCCACCTCGGCCTCGCGGTCCAGTCCGGTTTGTGGTGAGCACTCCTATATTCCCGTGACATCAAATCATCAACAACCATGTAATATCACTAAGGAGGATATTACTCTGACAAATCCCACTGACATTGCAAATGCATTCAATGATTACTTTGTGGGGTGTGCTACTAACTTATATGCGAAACGCAACCCACACCACAAACATGAACCCCATTATAAGAGTACACCTATAGCCCCACCCTGTCACAACACTGCCCACAATTTTAAATTTGTCCCAGTATCTGGAGAGGAGATTACACAAGTGCTCCTCAAATTAAAACTAAGCAGCCAATGTGGACCCGACTTACTACAATCTAGGTTCCTACGACTTGGTGCCCCAGCCATTGCCAAACCAATTGCTTCCCTAGTAAACTCTATTCTGTCTGCTGGCCATATCCCTACGACCTGTAAAACTGCCAGAGTTGTCCCAATCTTCAAAAGTGGGGACAAAAACACTATCTCAAAAGACAGACAAATCTCGCTTTTCCCAATACTATCCAAAGTCATGGAAAAATGTGTCCACTCCTAATTAAGCGATTACTATCCCAAGGTTCAGCAAAGTATCCGTCCACTCCTCCTTCTCTAACAGTGCACACCAAAACTAGAACAATCTACCAGAGACTCTCACATCTGCCACCAGTCTAAATTCTTTCAAAAATAAAGCTGTCTCACATTTTAATCTGGTCTGTAACTGTTACATAGCCCTGTAATATATCTGATCTTTAAATGTGGATGCAATGTCTTGTATATAATGTATACCATGTTCACTTATGTAACTATGTATTTGTAACCATGTATTATTTGTCATCATAACTCTATGGCCTGGACTTACTTGAAAACGAGAGGTAACTCTCAATGTATTACTTCCTGGTAAAACATTTTATAAATTAATTAATTAAAACATACAATATGAAAAACAATAGTCTTTCATGACACTGTCTGGGCCAAAAGATGTTATATATTTGAACCTCATAAATAAGCATAACTTCTGCAGATATAAATGCATTGCACTACAGTACTTCTTAGTAAAAATAGTAATAATAGTTTAGATTGGTGACTTACACTATTTACTTAATATAAAATTCAAAAGTTTAGCAATGATAATACTTTTTTTAAATTAAATAACATTATAGAATAACATTTCCCCACAGTTAATTCTGAAATCCTTAGCTTTTAAATATTTCTAGGACATTGTTCCATTCAGTGATGGAATTAATACTCTTCACTTTCTTTGAATCATTAAAGTAAGCATTGTACAAATCTCCATGGCTCTCTGTTTTGTTTCCCAGATTTTCAAGTCAGGTTATGAAATAAAGTAGAAACACATTGGTACTACACAGCACATTGTAAAGATGCCCCTGAATTATAGGAATCTGTAGCTCCAACTCTACAGTATGTATTCTTTCAGGACATTGCTCTTCTGCCAGTTTCATGACCTTGAACTATCGATGTAAATTGAATGTCAACCTTTTTCCCAATTTACTTACTTTTGTTTTTGACAAGTAGTATTTTCTCCTACTGCTATCAATGATTAACTGCTTACATTTCATCACTCACAGTGTAATTTCAACTTGCACCACCTTTACAAATACAGTACAGTATGTCCTTCCAGCAGAACACCCATGGGACTTAAATAAATGATGTTCACACTGTATGAACAGAATGTACAGTACTGACAACAAAAATGATTTCCATGGAAAGAACATATTCATAAGGTTGAATAGATGATTTTCACACAGTGCTCATAAATTAGGCTCCTTGGTGCCTACAAAATGAAGCAATATTCAATATCAAAATTCTATGTGACTCCTTATAATAATTGCAATAATACACAGGTAGAGGGCATGTCTTTCGAATTCTAATATTCTATAATAAACTAATGGATAACTGTGTACATTTATTTGCACACAGCCCAAAATAATTGTTATTTATCAATTAAAATATTTTTTATTGTAGCAAATACTGTTCTGTAGCAATAATAGAGAGGTGTCTGCTCAGCTCAATATAAATTCTAGTACTGGAGGGGTGCTATCTGGGAACTGTTGAACTGAACAATATTTACGAAAGGGTTCCAAATGTGATGCACTCGAAAAGGAAACCTCAACAGAATGAAGTAAAATAAAATATAACTTTTAATAGAATCTAAAATAAAGAGCAAATAAGGAGAGGACTAAATAAACATGATTAAAAACTACTACAGCTGCGTCTGCACGGTTTAATCTGATGGGTATCTGTATTTGGTGTGTACCATATAGCATAACACCATGTGTGCCTAGGTACTCTGTGCTAATAAGAAGGTCCCCTGAGAGATAAGTGGTGACAGACAGACAACAAAAGAAATGTGTGAATGTACTGTATATACAGTGGTTCAGTGAGCGGTGCAAATGAGAGAGTGGTACTGTAACTCTCAGAAAGTGCTGAGATATGGAGAGTAGCATAATAGTAGATCAGTAGCATTTCCAAGGGAAGTCATTATAGCTATTATAGTTACTTTATATGGATACAATGCTCATTAGTAATGGAGCAGCAATTGAATGACTAAGCTCTGTACAGTCCAGATATTCAGTATAGCTACTGAGCGAGTATTTTGGTCCGTGAACATTTAATACAGGAGCACTTTGTGTAAGTTACCACTTTCTCCTTTGCACTTCTCACTGAACCAGAACTGGAACACTTGACTTGTATGCAGAGTATTTTAATTACTCAGCAAACTGATTTTTTTTAACTGCTTTTGAAGGCTTTTAAAGTTATACTTCAGAGATATTCATTCAGCCACCCTAGGTGTACAATCCTGGCAGCACATTTCTGGCACTTAATACTGTATTTGTAGAGGAAAAAACAGAGTTCTAACAATATTTTTTTCCACGTTATGGTTAAAGGGATTTCAATGAAATCATCAACACCTTCCTTGGGAGGCTACTCAAGGACTCTAATACTTAATCCATGAAAAAATACTTCCTCATATTCCCCCCGAATCTCCCACTCCCCATGTTCAAAGAATAACCTCTTATTATAGTAATGAACCAGAAGAGAAAGAACTCAGTTTAAAGTAGCACTCTATTATCTATAGTAGGATAGTGTGGTTGATTTAAAAATATATCTTTATTGAATTAAATGTTAAAATATTGGTGCATGGAGTGGAATAAAAAGATCAATGGACACTGTCTGATGACTCAGAGTGTTTCACATATAGTGATGCCAACTTGTGTCTAATAGCTGGAAAAGTGCCAGCTGTAGCAGGTTGCTACCATTGATTAGACCGCTGTTAGCAGTCTAGAGATGACAGTGTCAGATGTGCTAATAGATGAGTAGTTGCATTCCCCCTGGCCAAAAGAGGAACGTAGTGTACACAGGCGGATTAGTTTCAATTGCTATTTGATATAGTTTAGAGCAGCAGAGTATGCTGCATAGTAGGAGGGTGATGGTCTGTAACTTAGTTTGAAAGATTCTGCTAATTGGCAAGTCAGCTGTAACTGTTCTGCCTAACCCCTGTTAGGAGTGTACAGCTCTGTCTTTCTTACAGTGGATCCTTGTATTAAACCCCCATGCTGACAGTTGCTGTGAGCAGTAGACTCAGAGTTCCACTGATGCTGGGGTGAGTCAGCTGCAGGTATTTTGCCTAACCCCTACGTTCCTCTTTATCTTTTCAATAAAGATATATTTTTAAATCAACCACACTATCCTACTACAGATAATAGAGTGCTACTTTAAACTGAGTTCTTTCTCTTCTGGTTCATTTATCAATACATTCTCAGTCTAGCACCTTATCTACGCTTTACTTTAATTCAGCTTGAGCAGAGGTTCCTTTACCTATCCTACCCCTCCCCCTCCTTTCCCACGGTATATATACTCTTATTATAGTAGTTTTCTTTCTACAAAATATGCCTTCCTGCTGTACCTTGTTGAATTCCTTTATATATTTTAAAGTTTTTATCGTTATCCCTCTCTTCTCTTCTCCAAGCTGTGCATGTTGAGGTTCATAAGTCTTTCCTGATAAATGGTATGATTATGGTGATGTATAGTGCAAGTGATGGCCCAGTCTCATATACATCAGTCTTCTTTAAAATAAGTGTTGGTTTACAAATTAAAAAGTAAGGTTTATGCTCATAAAGGCAACAAATCCCCTGACTTCCAGTGAGGGATAGGCATGCAAACACTCACATATAGCACTGTGACCCTCCAGATTTTTAATTTCTCAAATGCACGTTTAACTAAGATTTTCTTAGTATAAAATCACTCAGTACCTGTCTGAAGAATTCTTCTAGAAGCGACATGGTCCACCGATGATGGAGATCCCAGGCTTTCGCTGGATGGCTTATGTCTGCCGTATGCAACAACAGGGATAAAGCTTTCGGTTTGTCGATCCTGTAAATTCAAATGACTGAACAAGTTAATGGCTTGTAAGCAGAGTAAAAAAAAAAACAGAACACTATGTTAGCTAGGCTATAGGGCAAATTGTAGCTTCAACTAGGTCATTTCAGGTTGATATAACCAGTAACCACCAGCTGTATAATATCTTGCATCCACACAATATCAAGCTTTTTCACCCCCTTGATGTTTATAGCCATAATAAACAGTTTGACTTAGGTTGCCATTAAATAATTGCTACATTTTGTGATGTCGCCCATAACTATAATATAACAGTTTCTTCCATCTAAGAATTGGTCTGGGAAGAGGAGTAGCTCAGTGTCAATATTAGATTAAAACTTCTAACCTTGGAGAAGTAATTGAATTAACCTTTGACTCAGGCATCACAATTAGATTTTAAGCTCAATAGAGTAGAGACTTGTTTCTTTCAAATACAGTGCTCTATATACTGCAGAGCTATATAAGAATGATTCTTGTTGTTACTATGTTAATGCAGCCATTGTATTGAGAGAATGAGAGGTATTTGGATAGACGTTTGGCAAAAATTGGAGTTAGGAAACTTGTAAAAATATAGCATGTGAGGGTAAAATAAGTACTATAGAGGAAGAGGTAGCGGTTCCAACAAATTACAGCCGTACTGCGGATACACTATGTCTGTGGCTCACTTTGCAATTGTACTGTATTTTAAAAGCTTCGAAGTATCCTTCCCTCATGTTGAGAAGATAACTGCTGCAAAATAGCTGTCTGCTCCTAAGATTACTGTATCTGTTTCCTGCTCTGTTAGATATTGATTTTGCCTTCCTCAAATATTAAAGTGTAATACTACAGCAGCTCCTGCTAGTAATTACAAATCCACAAGCTCATTACAGGGTTCTTACTTAAATAATGTTTGTGAGAACTGAGAACGGTGATCTTGAACAGGATTTTATTAACATAAATCCTCGGCTTACTTTTATGTCTGAGGCGCTTATTCCCATTATGTGTTATATTATTGTGTCACGTGTATTACTGCTGTGAACAGCTACTACATGTAGATGGATGGTGCTATATAAATAAAGACATACATACATATATACTTGCATGCAGGTTTGAAATTGCTCTCATGGGGTCAACTAGTATTAGTAATGTTTAGTTTGTTAAAGGGTATACTGTACCGAGCTCAGCATTAAGTCACTTGGACACATCTCCCTTGTTATCTCTTACTGTATATATAAGATTAGTGTGATAGAATGACAGCAGTAAAATGATTCACTGTGATAAAGATCTGCTAACCTAATGGTTGGTACATGTGATACCAAAAGTAAAGTGGTTCTTCCAAAATGACACTGGTTTTTAACTCAATTTTCCCCTAAAATATACTGTATGTATTGTGACTGAGGCAGATACAGATGTGGCCTAAATTATTGCATCCGCTGTCGTGCTCCCACGGGTGAAATACATATGTAGCAAGACATGTATGGTCTTAAAGCTGCTGCTCCGGAGATAGGGTTGCCACGGTCACACTGCAGAGGGGTCCATGCTTCAATATCGGACCCCCGCAGCAATAATCCTCAGGCACCGGGGCAGTCATGGTCGCAGTCTCACGGCTTGTCCTGGTGCTACATCTGCAGCAGGCTAGTTTTGCACCTTTCTCAAGCGCGTCTGATTTAAAACAATGCTCCTGCTGGTGCATTGTTTACATTATGTCCCGCTGCAACGCGCCAACTGGAATAACAATGTTGGGTATAACTGTACATGCCTCTGAAAGCTCATTCCAACTCTCTTGCCTTATAAGTTATAATGATATATTTCAGATATTCATAAATATCCAAGTTATGTATTAAAAACACCATGAATGAGTGGGACTGTGTGTGGGTTCTCATTTTACCCAAATTGAATGCATACAAATATTTGCGAATAAAGAATTCAATAGTTTGTAATCACAATTTTTTTTTTACTCATGTATCTTATTCCTGTCTCATCATGTCATTTGTGTTAACACTGCAAACTGTTGTATATACAGGTACATTGCTGATCCAGACTTTTTTTCTTTCAAGGTTTTCTTTTATCTAATTCTGTTGTCATCGTTAGCCAAAGAAGTGGAAGATTTTAAATTATTGTATACACGGAAGAAAGTCTAAGTTGTCTATAAAAAAAAATGCCTATGACATTATGTGTAACTGCTTCTTTAAGTGACACATTCAGGATATGAACAGAGATGTTAAGTAAAAGCAAGTTGCTTTTTTTTTTACTACCATAAATATGATTTCATAGTTATACAGTAGCTGTGTGTGTGTGCCAGCTTGTGTGAGCACAATCTCGGGCATGCGAACTCTGCTCTTTAGTCCTTCAAAAAGACTTTGAAATAAGCAGACACGGACTTCTTGTAACCCTTAGAAGATATGTTTGAAGTGCAAAACAAATGACAGACTGCTACCTTTTGATATAGCCATTCACCATAGGACATTACAAGGTTACTCACCCTTCTGGCTGCTGCAGAGCATTCTTCATTGCTTTGATTTGTTGGAAGTGACAGGACATATCAGTGGCCAACACCATCTCAATCACCATAGTCCGGAAATCCCTTTGGGGTAGTCACAAGGCAAAAAAAAATAATAATAATTTGTAAGAGATTATTTTTCTTCTACATGTGCTAATTATTTGTGACATTTCCACTGCTGACCATATGTGTCACAAACCCCTTCAAGATATCTCTATTATGAGGGTGGTAAGCTCATTCTTAAATAACAAACCCAGTTTGAGCAAGTTATTCAGAAGATTAACTCTGGCAAAGATGAATTGCACAAAGGACCAAAGCATTTTTTGAGGATATTTTCTATTAGAAAACAGTTCTACATTTTTTTTTGTGAGACAAACTGACAGTTACCTTTCCCTGAAGTTCGTAGTTTAAAAAAAAAGAATACATTCTATATCATGCAATCAGGTAACATCGTATTGTGATAACCAAATGTATTATACAACCAAACATTTACGGTTCATCTTTATTTATTATACTGCACAAGGCTTCATTAATATCAGTAGAATGAAATTACAAAAGTTACGTTCAAACTGCCCTAAATAAAAACTGTGCATAAAAAGGTTATTATTTGAATGTATCCAAATATGACAAATATATTTTTAAATCACTGATATTCAGGTTAAAAAATGTTGTTCCTTTATAGAAGCTACTGTATGATGAGTGTAATATTTTTAAGTTAACAGTAATCCCATTTTAAATACATTGTTGAGCTAAATTGTTGTTTTTGTGAACCCATATTTCCCAAGTGTAGATAGATTTTTGGGGTTCAAAGGTCAGCTTCATTGAAAAAGCCATTTAAGGGGTTAGTTTTGCATGATCTGTGAAAATGGTGAGACAAGGATTCACACAGTGCAAATTGAAACATCTTTGCTTGGTGCTAGTGGGGGTACACCGGAGTTAGATAGTCAGGGTCCGGTACACAGACAGCAGATATATGGCCTTCAATAATGAATACTGTATATGCTTTGTGCTTTTTTTTCTTCATACAGTACAAACAAGCCTAAAATGAAAAGGTTAATTTGTAGTTAGAAAAAAGCCATGCTTGAGAAAAATTACCTCAAAACAGATGAGAAACAGCTAACCAAATACACTGTTCTCGGTCTCTAACCTGTAACCTGTAACATCTTATTCCTGCTAACTGAAGCTTGGTTTTGAATAATGACTCAACAATAAATATATTGGAACTGCAAAGGAACCTGTGTCGGAATTTGAATTTTCACACAATAAGGCTCTAGTTCAGTGCTTATGAACTAGTATTGAATCTGATGAACAAAAGATCATCGTATTTTCACCAAGCATAATCTAAAACCACTAAAGAAATAAAGTTATTGGGGCATATTTATCAAGGCAAAAGTGGTGCATTTCTGCAGCAAAGAAATCTGCACTATATGTATGAAACAAAAATGTCCTATTTCAGTGGGAATTTTTCCTTTGATACATATAGTATGGTTCAGAAAATGTTCCCCAGAATTGCTACACTTTTGTTTTGATATACAATACATGCTCTATGGCAATCTCTAAGGCCCATTTTGTCACAGTTTTTCAAGACCAATCCAGCTACTAGAAAGTTGAACTAGAATTATTGACTGTGGTCAATAAGTGTGTTTAATGGAATAAATTACACCAAGAAGTTTTAGAAAGGCTGTGGTAATACAGTACAGTATATGACCATACATGTAAGCTTCAAAAATAGTTTCTAATGCCAGCAGATGCTTATGCACCAGGGTGTTTTTCCATTTTAATGATTTTTACTTACAGACCAGAACCTACTGTAGATTATATCCGGGGTGCGCAAACTGGGGGGGCGCGGACGGTTGCAGAGGTCCCGTGCTCTTCCCCGAGGCATTTATATTAAATGCCGGGGGACCGTGCGAGGCCTCTGCAACCTCAACTTACCAGGATTCAGCCGGCTTCTGGTTATGTCGCCATGACAACGAGGCATCAAATGCTGCCGCGGGGGTCATGTGATATGACGTCACTCAAGAGGGGGGGCATGAGTGCAAGGACCGGGACACAGGGGGGCGCAGCAAAAAAACTATGCGCACCCCTGGATTATATCAATGTGTATATTGTAACTGTAGTAATACCCTTCAGAAATTTATTGTAAATTGACTTTACAAATAATGAGGGTGTGTGATTCAAGGGACAAAATCAGAGCCCTCTCCAACTCTCTAGATCAGAGTTTAACCAAACTCAGCTCTGATCTAAGGGCCCAAATCAGAAGCGGAAACAACCTAAAAGTCTCTGATTCAGGTGTGGGCCCCTCCTCTCAACTGAGGCCCCCACTGGGGCATGTGTTGTGTTTCAGATGGTAGTGTGGGTCCCACATATCCCCCCTGGTGGTCTTGCCTTGAATGATGATGTAATCCCTGGTATCAGTTTGTTTCTTATTATTTTTTTTTTTTACAAATTCAAACTCAAAACCACTCTGGCAAAACCAAAACACCATTTTTTTTAAATCCAATATGCCAGTAGAAGTGCCTTCCTTCCCTTAACACATGATAAGCTTTAGAACTGTAATGGTAGGCCTATTACTTAAATTAGGTTTCATTTTGAGATGCAATTTATCAAGTGTCCATGGGAATTTCCAAGTTGGAAAGTCAGAAGCCCATTTGTTTTGAACCAATGTGCTTATTCCAAGTTGGCCCACAGATTTCAAGTCCACTAGGATAAACTACGGTACAATCATGAATTCCATATGTGTGTCAGTAGAATTTACCAGCAATAATCATTTTTATTGTTCGGGCCTCTCACCTCCAGTCATCCTTGGTGAGGTTATATAGAATATTCATTTCCTCATCGTCCTGAAGGAGGCGATATGCTGCACTGACATGATGATTTTCAAGTACAGATCGATCGTTGTAGAGAACGGCTGAATCTGACCTGAAAATAAGAAGCAATACATTAATAAAGACTACACTTTTTTTTTTCATTTGAAAAATAACTTCGAACTTATAAATTAATCATTTACTTTTTGTATGTTTTTACAATTAACATAACAAATTCAATTGCTCCAAAAATGAGTACCTGCTAAGTATTTTAATGCTTCACTTGAAACTATGAGGCTGGCATACAGTACATCTGTATTTGGTGCAATATGTAGAATTGACATACAGTATGTAAGTGTAAGCGATAGGGATATTTTATGTTTACTTTTAATTTGAAACCTAGATAGGAAAGTTATCTCTTGATAACCTTAAAGTAGTTATAGTAGTGGTTATATTAAGCTGATATACTATGTTCTACTGTATCTGACTGTGATCTATTTTTGCCACATTTGATAAATCCCTTCATAATATTTGCAGCTGATGCGTATTTCTTCTTATTGCACTGATGTAAGTTGGGCAAAAGATTGTCAAAGTAACTGAATGCATTGACGCAACTAGAGTCCTTGCAAAATGCCCTGAGCATAACTTTAATTGCAATGGGAAGGTCTTTTTTTGGAGCCTATTTACAAAAGCTGCCATGAAACATCACTGAAATCCAAGTCACGAATAATTAAACAATTAAAAAAGATCAAATTCTTAAGGATTTTTATGGATTTTTACTATAGCTAAGAAATGGAAATGTATTTATGTCTTGTTTACCCCATATTTTATGTTTGCACCATGCTTCCACATAACAATGCATTTCCACTCAAATTGACTTTCTTTATTGCTACTTTTTCTTGAAAATGTTTATTGATTTTCCAATGCAGCTTCTTGAAAGGCTATTTTATGATACCTACCATAAATATGCAACATTTATCAGGTAGTTTCAGCTGTAGTTAATTGTTTACGGAGTTAATGTACTGTATATAATGCGTCTTTGGAGCATAATCAATATATACTGAGGGGCAGGTGCTGCACTGATAAAAAAAAAATATTCAGACCTCTTCAGTCACATTTTTTTTTTCAAATTTGATCTACAGTATATCAAAATAAAAATGATTGGAAATATCTTGAAAACTAGTGAGGCAAAGACAAAGAAAGTACAGAATAGCTCACACTTTATCTTCATTTTCGCTATTTTCTCTCCAAACCCGAAGAAGCAAGGTATATATTTACAGTATATGCAGTATATACTGTACATGTATCTGACATAATAGATAAATACAGATTACGTTAACCATAGTCATGAAGACATGAATCGACAGAAACTGCCACCAGGTCTATTAGCCTAGCCATTCCTACAGAGAGGAGTTAGGTGTGTTGGGCGAGTGGTGGTAGGGAGGTTGGTTGTTGGGGGTAAAGGTAGGTTCCCCAAGTAGAAGGATAGGTCCCCCTCTCTGAGGGGAGGTTAACCCCTTGTATGCCATACTGGTTACATGAGCTTGTAAACCCTTCGGGGCAGGGATTCCTTTTCTTAATGTCTACTTTTATGCATGAAGTACTTCTTCCTATTATGAGCTGTGTATTACAGCTTTAAAGCACTATGCACATGGATGGCGCCATATAAATAAAGCTATACTGTACATACAGTTAGAAGTTAGGTACCATAGCGGATATTATGAAGTGTGTTCACAGGTATCTCTCTATGTGCAGTATCAGTTAGTCTATGTTGAGGTGTATAAGTACATGGGCACTCTACCAAATAGATATCTTGGATTATAGGCATTCTATATAGAGACACTATAATTGACATTCAAATAAACCTAATTTGTGTGTACTTCCTTTGTAATCCCACAATCCAGAGGTTATTAAGCATACAGTAACACAATCCAGAAAATATATATATTTCAAATACACCTAAATTAATTTAATGTTCTAACACCTTTAGAGCTACAACTGTCAAATACATATTTTTTATGTTAAAACAAAAAAAACCTGTTATTTTTTCTCAATATGTTTTATCGAAGGATTTTTTATTATTCTCACAGTTAGTATACTGTACATCAGTAAGCAATTAACTTTATTTGTACATATAAGTCATTTTCTGTTACAGGCATTTTTTCTACATTGTTAAACACACCCATTGGAATTCGGATAATCCCCTGTTGTACAGTTTCATATTGTTTGGATACAGACATATCTTTACTTTTATGACTCTGAATGCTGGCTCTTGCATTGTACAGACACCAGCAAATGTCTGATATCACATTATAAATTAAAGTACAAAATCCCATAAAACCAAATGAAAGAAAAGAAAAAGAAGACAGTGGAACTAAAAGTATAAACAAATAAAGAACAAATACAAAGGAAATTCAACATCAATTTTTTTACATCAGTTTTAACATTATTATTGTTTATTTGTAAAGAACAAATGGACTGTAAGAGAGCAAATTTTAAGATTGCCGGTAGTCACCTCTTATGAGAGCATTATCCCTTCCCTTTATTTGATTAACCCTTCCACCTGCTGTGTTTTTGTTTAATTGCCCCTTTTTTAGGTAATTCCATTTGCCATAAAAACACCCCATTCCTTATTAAACCATTCACCTGTCCTTATTCTTTCAATGTTAATATCCGATAAATCAAGGTTCATTAATTTCGTTATGTACAGTACTGTATTGCTTGGGAGAGTGTTGGGGAGGGGAGGGGAGAGGGTGCTCGGGATCCACTTTAGAAAGATAGCTTTTCTCACAGCTAGTAGGAATAGGCATATAAATCCTGGTATTTTTAATATGTTTATGGTTTTTCATGTCAAAATATTCCAAGGCTCTATGGTTTAAACTTGTGATTTTTGCTCACTTGCAAGAAGTTATTTGCTTTAAGGTACACTAAGCATTCAGTCAGCTTTCTAACATATTCCAAAAAATGTATTCTGTTGATTTGGTCATCACCTTCATGATGTTATTATGGCTGAGAATATGTTTTAATCCCATCTGTACAGGAGAGCCAGCAGCAACATAGGGTTTTGGATAATATCTGAGCAGTGATCAGTGAAATGGATCAACCATCCAACATAAGGAATGGAAGCTTTCCTTTACCATTCTGATTGTGCAGCTGTTACCTGAGAGCTGTTTCAACTGTATACAATATGAGAAGATTTAGAATGCAATACAGTGCACGTCATAAGTGTCTACAGTACTGTATGTCAAAAAGTATGATGTTTACTGGACTCGTAGTTAATTCTGAAAGAGGGAAAGATGGATAAAAGATGCAGTTCCTTGAGGTACTAAAATAAACCACTGGAACAACCATGTTTCATGCTTTAAAGGGAGTGATATATGCCTTTTATACAAGTTAGTTTGTAAACAAGGTAACAGGAAATATGGGAGTGGCTCGATTGTTTTCTACTCTCTTTTGCTTGATGTAAGAATGAGTTGAGGTGGTGTTTGCAAAAGCACCTTTCTGTAAAATAGTCATCAAGGAAAAATAGTGATATAAAACCTGCTAGCCAAGACAGAGGGCCCTTTTCTAGTAGCTCCGAATAGCGACAAACCGCTTCTAAAGTGCACTTTATTTTTATTCATTTTTTCAAAATGTTTTATTAGTTTTTGAATAACATGAAACAATATACAGTAAATACAATAATTCATGAAAAAAACTTATCAATAACTACTTTACCCCTACACTTCCACAGCCCCCCCCCCACCCCCACACCATAGCTCATATATTATCTAAGAACCTTGGAAGAATACCAGATATTGCCATACACTGGCGACACACTTTATTCGAGCTCGGCTAGTCCCACGAATTCGGGTATACCCGGGTGTATTGAGGTTTGTGACTGTTTTCTGCCCGAGTGCATTGAGGTATTTTCCATGCAGGGATTGAAGCATTTTATTCCCGCTGGCTGCAATACTGCACAGTATATATATATATACTGCATTACAATTCATGAATTTATGCCATCTGGTAGACACGCAAAGCATTGCAGCCTATTAAATCCTAATCATTATCATTTAACAGATCAGCCGCCCATCAGCCAGGCATGAACCCAGGCTGGGAAGGCAAATGCAACGGGGCTTGTCAGAGGTGAGGAGCGGCGCATTCCAGGTATCTGCCAGGTACATACTGGGTATTTGCTCGAATAAAGTGTGTCGGTGCAGTAAAACAAATTAAGAGACCATCCCGATATCTGTGACCTCTTCATTTCAGAATAAATCTTTACATTTATATAAAATAAACAAAATGTAAAATGATTTTTATAATCTATATACTCCCAGCATCATCTGGTCTTGTATGATAGAGTTATGTATTTCCAAATAGGATAAGAAAAGAAACCAGCTATCCATAAATTTAGAGTGTTTTTGTCGTAAGGAAAATGTAATGCTTTCTAAAGCACATATCTCCCATGCTCTAGTCAACCTTTGTGTCATATTTGATGTCGATACATTCTTCCAGTTAGAAGCAATGCAAAATCTGGTGTTTAATAGTAAATGTGTTATTAGAAACATGGACTTAGATTTAAGGACATACAGTATTTTTTATCCACATCTACTGCACCCAACAAAACCACTAAAGGATACAACTGGAGACTAAAACCAGTAATTTCCTTAATGATTTCCAAAACTTGCATCCAAAAGGTTTGTATTTTAGAGCAAGACCAGCATATATGGAAAAAAGTAACCTTCCATGGAACAATTATGCCAACATCTGTCTGAGGCTATAGGATATATTCGTTTTAATCTGGAAGGTACCAAATACCAATGAAAAATAACCTTATAGGAATTTTCCCTATGAAGAGTACAATTTAAAAAAAAAAATATTTATACAAAAATGTTTTATAAGGAAGTAATACATTGAGAGTTCCTTTTCAAGTATGTCTTGGGCATAGAGTTGTAAAAATACATGGTTACATTAAAAGAATAGGGTTAAACAGTCAATTCACAGACATTTCATGGACAGATAGAGTTGGAAAATTGGGTACAGGGGATTAAGGGCTTGTGAGTTTCAGATTGAAATAGAGCAGCTTTAACATCACCAAACATCAGCAAATGGATCACAGCCTTTAGCTGCCCTGCGGCTGCGCCAAAGGCTGTCCGCTTTTGGGGCAATGCAGATGTACACTGGGCTGGTTGAGATTCAATGCAGCTGTGAATACAAAGCTCTTTGTTTTCTTGGCTCATTAACATTTCTGTGGGTGGGGTGGACGTTCCACAAAGTACAAGCAAATGTTAACCCTTAGTATGCTGGTCTTGTGCATAGGGGAGCAGCTCTTGGGAAGGCCCATTAGGCTGTCCGCCTTTGCGGCAACGCAGATATACACAAATGGATGATGAAGATGCTTTAAACCATATTTCAGACCATTGAGTATCAAAAATGGTATGCCCCACATCTCTTTCCCAAGCTGAAAAGTACTTAGGTTGTATGTTATTATAGATGCGACTAAGTATATTGCAGATCGATGATATAAGACCTGAAGTAGATATAGAAAGAGTAATGATATCCTCAAAAAGTGTAGTTTATTGTATTGCAGCTTTCTTAATATTTGGCTGTGATATCCAATATCTAATTTGAAAGTACTGTATTGAAATCTACTATTTTGTTCCAAATCAAAATCCGATTTGCAATGTGAAAAAGATTTAATCTGATTCAGGTAATAAAAATTGGCCACTTTATGGCAACCTCTAGACTCTGATGGGTCATAAAAATCTTAAGCCAATGCAGGAATAAATTCCAGATTTTGCAATATTGGAGTCAGAGGAGAAGGAAAAGAAGTTTATTTGAATTTCCTGAATGTTGAGTTCCATATCCCCAGAGTAAAGCCAATTATAGGATGTTTATATAATTCCTTAGGTCTATGTTTTTTAGGTAACCAAATAATCTTATGTAAGGGAATTTTTGTGATGGCATTCTCTATATCGACCCATTGTTTGATACCAGCACATGCCTACCAACCTCTAAAAGTTTATAAATGGGATGCTAAGTAATATTTAGGCATATCTGGTCAACCTAACCCTCCCTCCCCTTTTTTCCGAAATAAAACATGTTTAGCTACCCGAGGAGGTTTATTATCCCATATAAACGTCATTATTTTGGATTGAACCGAATCTAGGATGCTTTTCGGAATATTCACAGGTAAAGCTTGAAAAAGATAACAGTCTTGGTAAAATTTTCATTTTTGTATTTAGAATCCTGCCAATCCAAGAAATCGCATAAGAATGTCACGGTAGAACAGGCCTGCACAACATACGGCCCGCAGGCCGCATACGGCCCGCCTGGACTCCCTGTGCGGCCCGCGATGCCATCCTCCCCCCCCCCCCAGACACAGGAGGGATGGAGTGCCAGCATTTTGACACGCTCCCCACCCCCTCCTGAGTCCGCTCTGCCGATGCCCTCCCTCATGCCATTGTGATGCCCTCCCTCAACCCCCTGAGCCCTCTCTGCCTATAAGGGAAGGAGCACCAGCAGTTTGATGCGATCCCCTGCAGGCAGAGAGGAGAGAAGGAACAGAGCTAAGGCCGGTCTGACTGCAGAGGGTGGGGGCGGGGTTAGTGACAGCGGAGCCTCTGTGAGAGCAGGAAGTGAGGTGTCTGCTGCCAGGGCCCAAGATGGCTTCTCCCCACAGCCATGCTCCACAGTGAAAGGTAGGACCCATCCCCTTCCCTGCAGCTGCAACTCAGAGTTAGTGTGTGTCAGTGTGTGTGTGTCAGTGTGTGAGTGTGTCAGTGTGTGAGTATGTCAGTGGCAGTGGCAGTGTGGCAGTGGCAGTGTGGCAGTGGCAGTGTGGCAGTGGCAGTGTGGCAGTGGCAGTTTGGCAGTGTCAGAATGTCAGTGTGGCAGTGTGTCAGTGTCAGAGTGGCAGTGGCAGTGTAGCAGTGTCAGTGTGGTAGTGGCAGTGTCAGTTTGGCAGTGTGTCAGTGGCAGTGTGGCAGAGTGGCTGTGTCAGAGTGTCAGTGGCAGAGTGTCAGTGCGGCAGTGTCAGTGCAGGTCAGTGTTTGTGCAGGTCAGTGTCTGTGCAGGTCAGTGTCTGTGCAGGTCAGTGTCTGTGCAGGTCAGTGTCTGTGCGGGTCAGTGTCTGTGCTTCTGCGGGTCAGTGTCTGTGCTTCTGCAGGTCAGTGTCTGTGCAGGTCAGTGTCTGTGTGGGTCAGTGTCTGTGCCTGTGCAGGTCAGTGTCTGGGCCTGTGCAGGTCAGTGTCTGTGCCTGTGCAGGTCAGTGTCTGTGCCTGTGCAGGTCAGTGTCTGTACCTGTGCAGCTCAGTGGCTGTGCGGTTCTGTGCTAGGTAAGCGTCTGTGCAGGTCTGTCTGTCCAGGTCAATGCCTCTGTGAGTGTCTGCACAGGTCAGTGGCTGTGGGTCTGTGCAGGTCAGAGAGAGAATGGGGGGGTAGAGAGAATGGAGGAGGGTGGAGATAGAGACTGGACAAGGGAGGGGGGAGAGAGAGAATAGAGGAGGGGATTGAGAGAGAAAATGGAGGAGTGGGGGACGAGAGAGAGAATGGGGGGATGAGGAGAGAATGGGGGAGGGAAGGGGGAGATTGGGTGGGAAGGGGTAGGAAAAGGAGAGAATGGGGGAGGGAAGGGAGAGAGAGAATGGGGGGGAGGAAGGGAGAGAAACGGGGGAAAGGGAAGTTAGAGAGACTGGTGTTGTGAGAGAAAATGGGGGGGAGGATGAGAGAAAATAGGGGAGGGGAGGGGAGGGGAGGGGAAGGGGGGGGGGGGGGGGGGGGGGGAGGGATAGAGGGAATGGGGGAGAAGGTAGAGAGAGAATGGGAAGAGGTAGAATGAATAATACAGCATCAATGGTGACACTATAAGATATCATTATAATATGAATTTTTTAGTAATGTCATTTGTTGTATTTATAATTTTTTTATGTGACCCGGTTTTTCATTTTCAAAATGTGGTCGCCCTATGTGAGGTGCAGAGGGGAAGAGGGTGATGTGAGGTGCAGTGGGGGGGGGGGGGGGGGTGATATACTTCACTATGCGGTTTGTGCTGTTTTTTTGTTTCCTGTTTGTCTAGTGCTGTCGGAGTGTTGAGCCACCCTGACCCATTACAGCTGCAACCGCCACTGTTAACACAGATTCTGTATGTTATTAATTACTCCCTATGATTGAGGGTTATATTTATTTTTAACACTATTTCACTATTAGTGGTTTTAGTTAAATGGTTTATTAGTTGCGCACTTATTTCTTTTCCTCCTGCTGTAGAAGATCCTTTTTAATATATATATATATATATATATATATATATATATATATATATATATATATACCTGTATGTATATGTATATATATATATATCCTTAAGAAGATTGGAAAAGTTAGGTTTATATAAAGTATTGTAAGCGTTTGTAATGTTAATACCCAAATATTTGATATACATTTTTGCCCATTTGAAATGAAAGATATTACCAAGAAAATCAATTTGACCACCTGGCAGAGTGAGATTGAGAATTTCTGATTTATCAAAATGAATCTTGAATCCAGAAACAAGATAAAATGTATTAAGCACTGCTATTAATTCATTCAAAGACTGTACTGGATTTGAAACAACAAGTAAGATGTCATCTGCAAACATACATTTTTTATAATGAACTGGACCCATTTGAATAACTGTAATTAGATTATCCTCCCTAATCTTTGCTCTAATGGTTCCATAACCATAGCAAAAATGAGGTGAAAGAGGACAACCCTGACTTGTCCCTCTAGAAATTAAAAATCTATCCGTTAAAGACCCATTAACTAAAACCTGAGCATGAGGAGTTTTATAATTAGCTAATATAAATTTGATAATGTTAGGACCTAATCCAAATTTGTGTAATACTTGTTCCATATAGGACCAATCTACTCTGTCAAATGCTTTTTCTACACTGGTGACACACTTTATTGCAGTGTGGCCAGTACCGCAAGCCGGGAGTTCCGGCTTGCAAGGCAGCCCCTCGGCGTGCCGCGGTCTCCGATGCGGGTCACCAAGTCATCGGGTGCTGCGCCCCCTGCACGCACGTCCAGGGGTCCCCGAGGGAGCCCTGGTGTCCCGCGATGTGGGGGACCGGCGGCAGGGGTTCCGGGGGGAACGGCGGACCGGAGAGGAGAGGGGAAGCCGCGACGGCGGGCCTCTCCTCCGCTGCTTGGCGCGCGCCCGGCACCCTCGGCGCGCACCAGGTAACTGCTGCGGCCGAGAACGGGCAAATGCTCGAATAACTGGCCGCAGCAGTACATCTAAAGCTAAAGCTACTGAAGGAATCTTATTTTTTTTAGCATACTGAATCAAATCTAGATTTTTATGGATGTTATCAAAAGTTTTGATGTCCTAAAATAAATCCAGATTGATCATTATTAATAAGATCAGGAAGCAAGTTTTCTAGCCTTATGGCTAATACAGTACCGACACACTTTATTCGAGTGTGGTCGGTACCGCAAGCCGGGAAATCTCCCGGCTTGCTAGTGGCCGCCCCTCGGCGTGCCGCGCGTCATAGACTTCGCCCCCTGCACGCGTGTCCAGGGGCTCCCCGGGGGAGCCCTGGTGTCCCGCGATCGCGGGACAGCGGCAGGGGGTTCCGGGGGACCCGGCGGACCCGGCAGCGGTAGGGAGAGCGCCCCGATCAGAGGGCGCTCTTCCGCTGCTTCGGCGTGCACCCGTCACTCTCGGGCGCGCGCCAGGCTACTGCTGCGGCAGAGAACGGGCAAATGCTCGAATAAACTCTGCCGCAGCAGTATTTGAGTAAATAATTTAGCATCTAAATTAATTAAAGCAGCAATAGGCCAATAAAAGGAACATCATTCTGGATCCTTATCTCACATAAGAAGTAATGAGATTGAAGCATCCATCATAGATGGAGTAACTTGTTCAGAAACTAGAAATTCATTAAAAAGATTATTTAGAAAAGGTGTAAGAAGAAAAGAGAAATGTTTATAAAAAGATGCAGTATGTCCATCTGGGCCTGGAACTTTATGTATCTTTAAAGTTTTAATGGCCTTAATCACTTTTTCCTCTGATAGTGGACAGTGCAGTATTTCCCTATCCTCCTCTGAAATCTGAGGTATTGGAATAGACTCCAGAAATGAAGATACAAGAGACAAATTGACTTTTTTCCTATTTTAAAGTCAAGAAAAGTATCCCTTTTGAATTTATCCTCATATGATTTCTATCCTCTAAAATTGGATATAGATTGAATAATGTTTCTCTGTTGACGTTCTTTAAGTTTATGTGCTAGAAATCTTTCTGGTTTATTACCTCTATTATAAAAAAAAACTGTTTGGTATATTGTATTGTATTGTATGTCTTTATTTATATAGCGCCATTAATGTACATAGCGCTTCACAGCAGTAATACACGTGGTAATCAAATAAATAACAGATAATATAAATAACAGATCATGGGAATAAGTACTTTTGACATAAAAGTAACATTAAGGAAGAGGAGTCCCTGCCCCGAGGAGCTTACAGTCTATACATAGTATCCCTTTCTATTTTGTCTGACAAAAGCATGTTTAGTTTACCTCTAGTCTCAATTACACGTTCCAATGTATGGGAGGATAAGCACGATAGGAAGTATAGCACACAACCAAGAGAGTGGGTCAAAATGTGTATTAAAAAAATTATGAGCTTTATTTGTCCATTAAAAACAGAGGTCTAACAATCCTCCTACATGTTTCGTGCAATAGCACTTTAAAGTGCTCCAATAACCACAATCACAGCAAAGTATATACAACCTATTTATAATGATGCCACAGTCCTAGCAATACAGTATACACAATCACAATAACCGTCCACAAAGTATTGAGGGTGCCCTGGGCACCTAAAACCTAATGGAACAGTCCAAACAGTCCCACCCAGATATACTGTATGTGAGGGCAGCGCTGCCCTCCCGGTGTGGTATTGGTGCACGTGTTGGTACCTTCCTGGCTACTCGAGTACACCAGGGGATTTGTAGACAGGAGGCAAGCGTGGTCCCACGATGCAGGGCCTCCAACACAATCAACCTTCTCGCCTTACGTCCGGTAGCACAGCGTGAGTGATTCCGCCATGCCTGGGGAATCCTCCGCTGCAGTTCCATCTGCTCCACTGAGTCGTCTGTATACTAAGTGGGCAAGTCCCTTACTATGGCCGAAACTACACTACAGGGTAGGGGAACCTAGCTGGGCCTAAGGGGGAACGGGTCTTGTCTAGTCCAGGGGGCTGACTTGCTCCCTGGACACTACCTCTCCCTTCACCAGCTCCATCAGTACTGGCCACGCCGTCTCCAGTCCGCGGAGGAAATCCTGAACAACAGGACCTCCCTTTCCTGCAGCGCCAACCTCAAGATGGCTGCTGCCTTACATACAGTCCATATGTATGTGGCTGCGTCAACCACAACATAGCCGACACCTCACCAAACCCTCCCACGAGACGGGACCACTGTCAGGGAGGAGGCAAGAGAAGGTACCCTGCTACATATATATACTTACCTGTATGCAATAATTTCCTAAGCCATTTAACCTTACATATGATAAAAGATGACCTATGTTGCTCTAAAAATTTAACTCCCAAAAACCCTATAAAGTGAACTCCTAACGTCTGCAAAAATGATTAACTATTTAGAGATGGAATCTATCAAAATGACGTAACAAATCATCAGTCACTAGGAATCTTTCTTTCTTTAATCGGAGATCTGGAAATGCTGCAGGCTCTCCGTTCCGATTTTTCTCTTGAGTTTCTTTTCAAAGATGAGGATTGAGAATGAGGTTTAAAAGGAAGATGTCTAGTCTCTCTTTCTTTCTTTTTTAGATATGATTCTCGATGTGGAAGACCAGCATTCTGTTGATCCGATGGAGGCTCCGTATGAATGTAACGCTTTGTGAGGAAATATATGCTGCTAACTCTGAAGGATCATGACATTCCAAAAACTTATATTTGTATGTCACCAACATTTTTGCGGGTTCCACAAAACCAAACCTGGCTTGTCATTTATGTCATGCCGGCCGAAGAGCAAGGACTTGTTTCCTGAGATTAGCAGTTACTCTAGAAAAGTCAGCCAAGAAAGAAATTCGATGTCCCTTATATTGAAAGGTTTTCATCTTTTTAGCTTTAAGAAGAATTTCCTTAGCCTGTTGATATCTTAAACAATATGCAATCATCGGCCTTGGACCCTTGTTCACATTTTCATTTCTAGATCTGATGCGATGAGCCCTTTGAATGTCAAGAGGGGGATCAAATGTTGTTTTGAGGAGTTTAGGAAGCCATTGTTCTAAAAACTTTTCAGGCAACTTTTTCTCAATTTCTTCCGGTTCACCATAAATTCGTATGTTGTTCTTTCTCTGGCGATCCTCCAATTCCTCACTTACAATGCAA
Source organism: Ascaphus truei (assembly GCA_036426205.1). Classification (NCBI taxonomy): domain Eukaryota; kingdom Metazoa; phylum Chordata; class Amphibia; order Anura; family Ascaphidae; genus Ascaphus; species Ascaphus truei. The sequence goes on along the minus strand of WSYH01008078.1, from coordinate 3,246 downwards.
TTGAATCCTCCATTATACTAACTCTATTTTCTACTTCAGTAATTCTGGTTAATGCCTCTTTTATTTGTTTTTGAGAAGTGAATAAATTCTTTTGAATTAAAGTTGTTAGTTCATCAATAGCGTTAATTGCCGAATTAATCATTCCCAGTTAGTTAAACAAATCTTCCAAAGAAAACTGATCATGTGACTTTGTTGAAGGTGTAGGATTAGCTTTATTCTTTTTATTGCCTGTAGCTGCCATCTGAAACATGTCTTTTTTAACCTTGCTTTATTCTGAGCATATGTGGGAGAATTCACTCATTTTTTAATGTTTTTTTCGCTTGTTTTTGTTTGGAGGGCATTTAAAGCTTGGTATCTGGTTGGGGCCTACTTCACCAGACCCAGTCCTTGGCCTTGCGTGTAAATAAAGATCAGCTACTTGTGGAGAATACCGCCCTGTCACATTTATCACTCCATCAGTAATATGTAGTTATTATATAACAAGCACAGATGGTTTTATTTGTCTGATTCAGCATCTGTAACTGTTTCACCATTTGTAAACACTGCCACAAGTCATAAGGGCATTTCCATGGATACCAGCACAGAAGCTGCAGCAGTTAAAAACACAGCAGTCTTACAGAGAGGGACAGTTGGCACTGATTAAAATGGCTGTGCGCACTCCCAGTCCCTCACATAGAATGTGTATGCCTTTAGTGAGTCTGTCACAACTTCAGGGAGTCAGTGTGTGCCTAGACAGGGTCTGCACAGAGCTCAAGTAGAATTTAAGGCTGTCTTCAATTGTCAACTGCCATTTTCTGTCCATTCAAACTGCCTCTGTGTAGGTCTAAGATTCCCCAATCAAATTGTAAGATATCACAGTTATCTTTTCTTTATGATAAAAGGATTTCCATCCCCAAATTCAACATACAGTATTGCATTTGTTTGTGAGGAAAAGTCACCACAAACCGTTTAAAATGCCATATCAGAGGAAGCTTCAGTGGGAGCCCCAGCAGGCAATAGCCTTTTCCTAAGCAGCCATATTGGAACCCACCTAAAGTGCACTCTAGGGGTATCATGCAGTAAGCAGCGAAAAAATGCATTCGCCATTTTAGGAATTCGCCATGTTTTTGGCGAGTTAAACTGTCTATGCTGTAAGGGGCGAATCCCTGGCGAATGAATGCGCCACCACCATTTGATGAAATGGTGTGTAACCGGTGGCGGGACGGCTGCCTGGCGAGAAACTGCCGAGAAGCCGTCCCCTGGCGAGTTGTGTTTGCAGCAGAGAGAGATCCGCTGCTCTCTCGGCGCAAACATCAGCACAATCAAAATTATTTTTAAAACAACTTTTATTCATAGTGTACATGTGCAGGGGGTCTCCGGAGCTGAACCGCATTGGTTTCAGGTCGGGGGACCCCCTGCTCCCCGAGATACAGCCCCCTTTATGAGGTGCCGGTATCCCTCTGCATTTAAAAGTCCCGATCACGTGACCGCGGCATGTAAACAAACCAGAGGGATACCGGCACCCCATAAAGGGGTCTGTATCTCGGGAAGCAGGGGGTCCCCGGACCTAAAACAAAAACGTTTCTGCTCCGGAGACCCTCTGCACATCTACACTATGAGTAAAACACACATATCAATAAAGACTCGTTCCTTACCTTACAGGGTATCTGCTACGGTAGCGAAGCAGCATGAATATTTATTTAATAATACTGTACAGTGAGCAGGGGGTCCCCCGAGCTGAACCGCATCACTTTGTGGACCAGGGACCCCCTGCTTCCCAAGTTGCAGGCCCCGGTATGTGTGATCGGATGGGCAGTGTCGCCGCCATGTTTATAGCGCCCCATAGGCTACGTGCCCGCAACAAACATGGCGTCCACACTGTAACCAATGCCCCAAACCGGGGCCTGTAACTCGGGAAGCAGGGGGTCTCTGAGCCACAATTAAATGCGGTTCAGCTCAGGGCCCCCCCCTGCTCCCGCACAATATTATTAAAATACATTAATGCTGCTTCATTACCATAGCGGATAGCCGCTAAGGTAATGAAGGGGTTAATGCATAATAGCATGTTTATTGGAGACAAATGCCCCCAATAAACATAGCAGCAATACACAACATACAATACAGTAATAGGCAACATTACTATTATCCACAAATGGATAATAGTGCAGTTGTCCATTTAAAATACATACACAACAATAAAGACATTAAATAAATATAGCACTCACCCATGTGCGGCTGCCACGATGAAGGCCATCCTCATCTTCATCCTGCCCATGCCCCATCCGCTTCTGCAAAACAGACACAAGAATTAAAACATCCAATGTAATGTCCCCTAACCCCTTAATCACCATAGTGGTTATTAACCGCTATAGTCATTAAGGGGTTAAGCCACCATCACCCACATACCCTCCCCCACTAACCCCCCCAACCCTGAGGCCTAACCACCCTCACCCACTACCCACAGGGGAGTCCTACCAAATACCCTTGGGGCCAATACCCCCTCCCCCAGCACATACAGTACAATAATGTGCCAAATAACTATTATCCACATAGGGATAATACGATATTTGGCCATTATTAAACACATTAAATACCGTAATAAAGTAAAGAAAATTCTACTAACCTCATCAATAAGAAGGCTCCGTCGCCAGCATCATTCTTGGGGTCAGTTGCCAAAATAATAAATAGCCAATACATCTCAATTACATTAACATACCAAGGAACCCCTTAATCACCTTTTCGGGTACTAACCTCAAAGGTAATTAAGGGGTGAAGCCATCCTGCAATAGCAACACCACATAGGCATAACATCCTCAATGAATTAAAAAACAATTTCCTACACAAATCTCAAATAATCATTCAATCTGAAGCCTCAAATGCCACTTAAAACATTGCTTTTACAGTGTATACATGTAGCATAACATGTAAACTACATGTACACGCTGCAAATCAATGTTAACAATACAGTAATCCAACTCAAATAGCCTGACATCACAAGAAGTATATTATGTCAGCAAATAAAGTCACCATCAATGAATTAACAGACATGAATTACATCCCTAAACAATTAAAATACCATCCATACCAATTACACAATTAACTATAGCTATCGTAACGGAGAACAAGTTAAAAACATACAAAAAAGGACACCAACAATTACAATATACTATAGCAAGCCTCTCCATAACCTACAGTACAGCATAAAGCCCAAAACTTACATCTCTCTAATAATAAAATACATTTAACACACATCTATGCATAGCAGCA
>WSYH01008077.1:0-26872 GCA_036426205.1 Ascaphus truei | reverse complement strand
CCGGTGGTGTTCACAAATACACCACACCGGGTGGAAGGTATATAGAGTACTCTAGTGATATACCTAGTTTAACCTCTTCCTCACCCGGATTACTTAAAGTCCGATGGTGTTCATGAATACACCACACCGGGTGGGAGGTGCCTAGATTTTTTCTAGTGCTACAATATATACATCTGAATATTTAGATCTGATCTGCAAACTATATTCTTGCACACTGTTGACATATGTATTATTGCACTTTATACCAATTATTACTTATACAACTCTGTCCTATTATACTGTGCTGTTTCCACGGAAGTCCGTGGGAAGTTTCTCACTAGTCTAAGATTTATCTCTGTGAGAACTCCTATATATGCTGAGGTATTTGACTACAAACAGATAATGTGTAAAGTGATATGCTGATATTTTCAATACACCACACATTTTCATTCTCAGCTTCAATCTAGCTACATAGTAGCTTTTTTAATCTATGTTATATTTACGCACTGTATGGACATTCTTTGTGTAGCATCGTTGGGGGGGGTTTCTCCCACTACCTCTCTTGTATATAACTGCCCTTCTGCTCCTCCATCATATACCCTCCCAGCCCTTGGATCATGTCCCCTCCCGCCACTCGGATCACCTGCCCTACTACCTCTGGAACATCGGTCCACCCACCCTGCTGATCATCTGCCCTCCTGCCCCTTGGATCATCTGGTATCCCATCCTCTTGTTACATGGATCATCTGCTCTCTCCTGGCCCCCAACACCCGGATCATCTATTAATGCCTGACATTTTGACCAATTAGAGAGCAGAGATTTCAATAGTGCCCAGATTTTCACTTACATTATTAAAGATTTTAGGCCAAATACTGTTTTTTGCCAGGTGATATTACTTATACTGTTATGAGAAAGTAACCTAAAGCTGAGACGTGCTTAAATTCCATTATTAAACGCTGCCTATATTTTCTTGCAGTTTTATGTAGCATGTCCTGTAAGTCACATTTGTGTCCACTAGAGGTCCCTTCAGTGTAACAAATGCAAATGATTGAGTTTATTTGCAAAAAAGATCTATATATATAGTTATATTTTTGTTTGAGATATATATATACATACACACACACACACACACACACACGCACGCACGCACGCAAACCAATAAAAACAGTAAACAAATAAACACCCTAACTGTTAAGGATGTTTAGTACAATACATTAAAGGAGTTAAGTAAATGGTATATGTGAGCTATTAATGATGATTAATTAAACAAACTAGTAAATCCTTTTATAAGTGGAAAGATAAGTAATGCTACACATAGTAAAAAGTTAAAAAAAAAAACACAAACAACTAGAACAAATCAAAACAACAGAACAGAATAAAGAAATCTAATAGGGATAAAGACATGTGAAAAAACGTTAGTCAGAATTGTATCTAATCATATTTATAATCCCTAACCCCCAAGGATATAGACCACAAATACAATACGTCTAGGTACTAAATGTGCCGATACAAAATCCAACATGCAGACACCATCTAAAGAAATATTGAAATAAATGTAGAGATCTGTTAAATTGTTATCAACCTGCTGCATAATCCATTGTGTAAAGTAATATAATTGCATAAAATTGCATATGTATGTAGCCGGGACCCTTTTTTTCACCCTTTTTATTGTTATGGGTGGGAATGTTGCCGTAGGGAACACTCCGATAATGGAGGTTCCGCGCAAGGGAGCCGCCATGTTGTGGTTGGCGCCAGCACCAACTTAGCCTAGCAGAGGTTGCACATGCGCAGAGCGAGGGTAAGAAAGCCCGCGAAGGAGGGAGCGCATGACGGGTCCCAGCAGCCCCCGCGGGTCCCCGTGATGCGCCTGGGCCAATGAGGTGCGAGACCAGGAGGAAAAGGAAGTGGTTGCGCGCACAAGAGGTCAGAGTTGGTTGGAGAGGAGAGGAGAAGGAGCTTCGGTGTGGGGAGGCAGACCGCCCCCTTCGTAGGCCACATGCCCCAGGCCCAGTTAGGCCCTGAGTCCCCGTAGAGACCAGCAGAGCTAGGGACTGGCCATAGTCAGGTTCCGGTTCCCTTATTGCCACATTATTACCGCTGGGACAGTTCTAAGTTGGCGGGAGGTCTGGGCGCAGACCCCGCTATCGTGTCGCAGCGTGTCTGGGTGGGATCGCCCTAGACACCGACGGGTGACGTCATCTACACCTCGCTGAACCTTTGTGAAGATTGTAGCCGCAACGGGTACTGGAGTGTCCGGCAGGTCATTCTAAAGTGCACCAACAATACCATCCTTCATTCAGGACACAGTGGCTGCACAGTCACACTCATACACATCCATTGACTCACTTGAGGGTGGGGGAACTATTCCCAAGGGGAACTCGACACGGGGTGGGATCACCCGGTGTAGGGAGAGGGGAGGGTGAGCGTTCACGAGACGCCGAGTATAGTTTCTCCTCTAAAGAGGGACACCTGTTGGTATAATCCCTATGGTAAATGCAAGTAAAGTTAATTGGTTAAAGGATATCGCTGTGTGTGGGTGTGTTGTATATAAGTCCTGCGAAGACCCACTTCCCCTCGGGCGGAAGCTATCGCAGGTGGAGGCGCTGCACCAAGTTCTAGATATTGTGTGTACCCCAGGCTCTCCGTGGCAGAGGCTCAGGCCCTGTGAGCCTACAGGTAATGCAGTGTAACACCTTTCCCCCCCCCCTATCGCAGATGGGGACCATGTGGGGAAATCTACACTTATGTTACCTGGTGTGGTGCATTACCTGATAGGCTCACAGAAGACCTGAACTTCCGCCACTGGGAGCCTGGGGTTACCTGATTCGTCATACACAGCGCCTCCACCTGTAAGGGTTCCCACCTGAGTGGGATGGTCCTCTTACAGGAACCACAATAATAAGACACGCACACAGTGTATGCTAATAACTGTTTACTATTGCTAATACTAATAACTTCGGTACCTGTACCACACAGAATAATGCATATAGACGTACACATAGAAGTGCACCGGGTGCACACATCAACATAAGTATTTCCCAAAGTACCTTATGTCCAAACCCACCCACGTGTGATGGAGATAGCGCTATCCCTGGACGTGTTGGTGCACTATTTATAGATTCCTGCCCGGGGCTCCAGCCCGCGGGTACCGCTATACAACCGGTATGGATCCATCTGATCCGACGTGATGTCCTCCTACGCGTGGGGTGACTTCCAGCGTGGATAATATCACCACAGCTCCACACCGTCTGTACCTTGACGGGGATCCGCCTGTAGCCGGCAGGCCACAGTCACTGCTTGGCTGGTCCTCCACGAAGATAGTCTCTATGTAACTGAGGGGTCTGAGCCCAGACCCAGCAATCAGGCTACTCGACACTGAGGGTGTCCTAACTTAACCAAATAGCTAAAGGGACAGATCTCCTTACGTAGGGCCTGTCCCTGAAGCAACCACAAACTGGGGAATGGTAACTTATCTGGGACCTCTGGGGGTAACTAGGCCTAGTGCTAGTGGCTACTGCTCCCTGCACACACACCCTAACTCCCCCAGCTCCCAGCTCCAACTCCCACTCTTTTTAAAAGCTGTCTAAACTGTCATCTCTCACAGCTTCACTGGTTGCCTAGCAACATGTAACTGCAGCCTTAACTGTCTCTATTCAGAACTATTCAGAACTGCCAGCGCAGGCTCCCTTGCACTGAAAAGGCCTTAATTGCAAATGCAGCCGCCCTACTGACTAAGCCGCAGCATGTGACAATCCCCTGAGGGATACGGGGGCTATACAGCATATGGTAGTGGCCTGCGTTCGCTAGGAAGCAGGGCTACATGTATATTACCAAACCATATCTGCACTCATTTCTTGAAGCCATCCAGTAGCGTTAACCCTTAAGTAACCAAAGGGTAATACATAGGTCAGTGGATATATAAGAATGAGAAAAGCAACTAAGAATATATAAATATATATTGCTATATTATAGCTGGCTGATATGCCATTCACAATAGATCATGATGTCCCTGAGTAGTCTGCCATTCAATTGGTAATTTAGAGGGTAATTGTGTGGATAGTGTTTGCCTATATCCCTTCATTACTGTACTAAGCATTATTTGTTTAGTTTTTTTTTGTTTGTGCACATCACTAATTAGTGTTTTGTGCTATTTATCAATATGGAAGGTAAACAAGTTTCATTTATGCTGGTGTCTCCATTTTGAAAATGGTTCAGCAGGGAACCAAAACATCAATCTTTAAATTGAAATAAATATAGGTTATCATTTATTTATCTCGGGGTGTACAACTCAGTAGTGTTCATGTCGAGTGGTTTGGATGTGCTCTTTTTGAAGTAATTTTCTTGTGAATTTCATGCTGTATCACCACAGACAAGACGGAACCACAAGGCCAAGGTGGGGGTAGATATAAAACGCCACCCACAGCCGTGATGGCGTTTCTGGAAAGTAGGATCGTCGAGGTAGCTGGGTCGGGATTGGAGAGGTAAGGATAGTCATAATACTTGCCGAGGTCGGGGTTGGAGAGTAGCGGAATGTTGCAGGTACTATAAGCCATGGTCTGAATTGGAGAGTGGAGAGTAAGCGAGGTACATTGCCGAGGTCGGGGTTGTGGATCGTCGAGAGTAGCCGGGGTCAGGAGTAGAGAAGAGCGGAGTCCACTAGAAAGCTGGGGTCAGGATCGGAGAGCTACAGTAGGAACAACAAGAGCAAGACAAGACTTCGGAGGCAAGCAGCAGTGAACACTACGAAACATAGGTTTATGCTCAGCCAATGTGCCAGTGGCACAGCTGAGCATATAACGAGAGGACAGCCAATAGGAGGTAGTGTGGAGGTATTTCAGCAATGGTGACCATCATTGGTTGCACCGCTGAGTGGAACAGGTGGCGGAGGGGAAGCGCCTAGGTGATTACTGATGGCTCAGCTCCTGTGCGTGCTGGTCGCGCACTGTGCATGTCCGTTGCGCCCCGCAGACAGGGTGGCAATGGGCAGAGTCCAGAGGCGGACGGAGATGGTGGCATAAAGCTTTGTGCGGGGTGTGCGCACGCGCCATGCATGGCGGGCAGTCCCCGGAGCAGAGAGAGCAGGACCGGTAGTAGAAGCATGAGAACCAGTACCCCCAGCAGCGGAGGAAGGTAAGCGGGGAACACGTCAAGGGCAGCATGACTCCCCGATCCTTAAACATCCAATGCCATCATGATGCCATTGTTTTAATCCTTGTTTTGCAGATTGTCAACATTTTTCAATGTCAATATCTTGTTCATGTACAAACCACATCCGGCAACACAGAACATTATTATTGGATAATTAAGGTAACAACTGCCTTTTCGGCATCTCTTTGCTTTGTAGATGAAACGCATACATTATGCATTCCATCTAGTTGGCATATACCATACTTAAATGCAATCCCACACCACAATTTCTCAAACAACTTAGATCCCTCTTGGATGATGGATCTCATCTAGGAGACCTTGATCACAGGGAATTAGAATTTTTATTTCAACCATACCCTACAGTGCCAATTTTTCACCATCTCCCAAAGATCCATAAGACATTGGTCTCCCCACCTGGGAGGCCAATAGTCTCCAGCATTGGATCTTTGGGAGATGGTGTTTCCAGATATGTGGATCATTATTTGCAGAGTTTTGTAAGAGAACTTCCCTCTTACATTAGGGACAGCAGTGACCTATTGGAACAGTTGGATTCTATCATTTGGCAAAAAGGTTTTATATGGGTAACGTTGGACATCACATCCCTGTATACGGTTATAGACCATTATCAGGGGATGGCAGCTGTCAGACATTTTCTTGAACACTCCACTTTATCACTTGAACAGAGCACTTTTATTTTAGACTGTATGCACTTTCTTCACACTCACAATTATTTTATGTTTGATGGGGTTTTCTATCTCCAAACACGTGATACCGCTATGGGCACTAGTTTTGCCCCCTCGTATGCAAACCTATTTTTAGGTTTGTGGGAGTCGAACCACGTGTTTGGCGATAGAAACCCCTATCGACAGTTTATCACTTTTTACAAACGTTATATAGATGATCTCATTTTTATTTGGCACGGGGGTGTAGATTCACTTTTATCATTTATAGATTACCTCAATGATAATAATTTAAACTTATACTTCACTCACACATATAATTTACATCACATACATTATCTGGACGTGTTATTATTTATTGATATTAATATGTTTATTAGTTCAGATGTTTATAAGAAACCTAATTCACGCAACGCTTTTCATAGAGCTGACAGCTGCCATCCTAAGTCCCTTTTGAGAAATATTCCAAAGGGACAATTAATAAGATTAAAAAGAATTTGCTCCAACAATGAAGAATTTATCAAACAATCACATGAACTTCTTTTAAGGTTCCAAGATAGGGGCTACTCACCCACAGATCTGGAAAAATCACTAGAGGAAATGAACAAAATTACCAGGGAAGAATTATTATTAAAACAAAGGAATACGTCTCCCAAACATGACACAAGGGCTATTAACCAGCCCTTATTCATTACTCAATACAACACTCAAATAGGTCAAATTAAACATATCATTAAAAAACACTGGGATATCCTTTCGGGGGATTCTCTTTTGAAACATGTTTATGCGGAAGGTCCCCAGTTTGTTTTTAAGAAGGCCAGAACCATTGCTTATTCAGTCTCCCTTAGTCTTTTCTCTAGTAAACAAAATAACAGTACAAGACGGTTACCCAAGGGAAGTTTTAAATGTCTCAAATGCATCTCATGTAGATATATGCTTCCCAATTCATCATTTACATCCTTTGTCACTGGGTGTGAGTTCCCTGTTACGTCCTTTATTAACTGTGATACCACATTCGCGATTTATGTTTTGAATTGCGGATGGGGTAAGCAGTATGTGGGCCGTACTACGCGTGCCCTGAAAGTACGTATTAGGGAGCATATGAGACTCATTAGGAAGGGAGATCTCACCCACCCGGTGGCATGGCATTTTACCAACTGCAGATTGGGAAATATTGACACATTTACCTACATGGGGATAGAGGAAGTGCCAAGTCCCATTAGAGGTGGCAATAGGGTTGAACTTCTAGATAAACACGAGCTTTATTGGATCTTCACATTAAAAACCAGAATACCCTACGGCCTTAACTCTGATTGGGACTTGGAACCCTATCTACATTGATTAATAATTGTTTTCCTCTGCTACATTTATTTATTTATACATTTGTTTATACGTTTATACATTTGTTTATTGATTAATTTATTAACTGATTAATTTTCTGCTATTATAATTTTTTTATTTAATTTTTTGCCCCATATCTTCTTTGGGGTGTCCTGCATTTTATGCAGGTTCAAACCTGAGAAGGGAAAGTTATCATAATATATCAATTTTTGTTTTATATCAATCAATTATATTGTCCAATAACTGAATTATTTAAATGTTCAAATTCTATTTGAAGTTTCCCTGTTTTTGTACATTGTCCTCATTTACATTTACCATAAATGTGTTACATTTATATTGTTCTATTGACAACTTAGAATATAAGTACAATTTTGGTTCTAGCATATGTTTTTCTCCCTACCAATAGTCTAACAAATTATATATGATAAATGTTCATGATTAATTTTCTAAATATATTTGTTGGCTACAGCTATGTCATTCCCAGGCCCATTACAGCTCATTATACGATTTTTCATTTTTTCAAATGGATGTAGACGTTTTATACATCTTTTTACATATCTACAACAGTTCCGTTTTATACCATTGTGTATTGATATACATTAATATATTAATCATCCAGTCAATCCATTTGTTAGGTATTTTCTTTCTTTTAATAGAGATATTCATGTTTTCTCTATGATGTTTCTTTTTAATTATGCATTTTTTCCTTTTTTTCCAGTGTGTTGCACAGTTGAAAGATATACCAGGTATTCATATCTGTATTTCTAGTATTGTGATTGTTTTTATGTTTTGTTGTCAATAAAGTTTGAGTATTTTGTATTCCCCGTGTTGCGCGCTGACGTCATCACGCCCGCGTCACTACTGAGGGTTTCAGGAAGTGAACGGCGAGTGGAAAGCAGCGCGCCTCGTGGGTATATAAACAGCTTGGTGAGTACCTTATATAGTCACCTTGAAAAAGAGCTTACGCTCGAAACGCGTTGGTGGGGGTCTGTGTACCCCGTAATGTAGCTGTTTTTTTGTAGTTTCCATTAAATTTATTTTTAATGGGTACACGCTCTCTTGGATAGCTTTCATTTTTTGTTTCCTGAGTTTCTAGTGCCTGCTTTTTCCCATTGTTTCTCTTGCAACCACCCTAGAAAAAATGGAAGCACACCCCCTGCTGTGGATGAAGACTGGACAGTCTCAAGGACATCTACAACTCAGTGAGTTATTTATATCACCTGCTTATTCTCCATTCCGATAATATATGTTGGGTCACTTTATTGTGAGGTCTCTTACAACATTGCTCGTGGGGACCGTAGCCCACTAGTCAGATTACAATGGAGTAGTGATTACAATAGTATTGTTCTACATGTTATGTGTTGATCTCCCTTACTCATTAGTCAGGGGGTTCACACTGCAGGAATCTTCAATCAAAAGATTTGAACTTTATTGTGGTTTCTTTCAAGTACCATATTGAGGCTTTTTTTCTGAGCACCACACATTTGCTTTTTTCTTATGCATTCCATCTAGTTGGCATATACCATGCAGGTGCACAAATTCAATGGAACGCATGTGCGTTCCATACAGTGTACTGCACATACAGTGGGCATGCAACTCTGAAGGAAGGTAAGCAACCCTTATGAACACTGGTAGAATGTGCATGCTCAAAGTAGATTTCATTTTATTTAAGCCTCAGTAAACAATTTGGATTAATAGTACAGCTCTGTCCTCATGTAGCAAATATCTTTATCTTCAGAAGAGATCAATTATCAATAGACCTTGTGCAATTCTTGCACGTTTCATGCATCTGTATTTGCCTATATCTTGATAAGATATATACAGTATTGCTTTTTTTCTTCAAACTAGAATGAAATGTAAGACAAACAGAAGCTACTTTAAGGAAAATGCACTCAAGTGACAGATTGGTGATGATAAAATATAAGTTTTATTTCTTGCTTCTAATAGTCTCAGCAAAAGAGAATTGAACCCGCTCTACCTACTAGAACAGACAGGTGCAAAAAGGGAAAGTGACTAAACAATGGGAGAAAAGACACCAGATGCAGCAAAGACACTGCCATCTGGATAAGTCCCTAAACATGCACTATGTGTCTGGAGGGGGAGTGGTACCTAAATAAACCGTAGATGTGCAGTAAGAAGCATAGTTCTGGTCCAATGTGTATTGCAATATGGTTGACTTCAAATCCTTTAATAATGATAAGTAATAAAATAAATTAGAACCAGACGGTAGTAACAGTAGAAATAGATGAAGTAATTGTAGCACGTCATGCGTATGTCCACTTAATGGCTCGGGTATACGGCGTGGTAGACACCACAGCCCAAATCTAGGAGTATACCCCTGTCCTGATGTGGACCAATCAAACAGTTACCTGTAAGTAACTAGTAATACAGCACGACGGACTGGGAAATAAGAACCAGACTCACGAGTAAACATACCAAATAGAGATAACAACGCAACAGATCCCACTGTCTTATAACACAGAGGGAAAATGTGACCCACGCTCGTGAGCCTGGGTCTACAGATGGTGTTTAAATGTAAAATAGACAAGGAGCACCTATGGCTCCATGCGTATGATACACACAGAAAAATATCGATTAATGCTAAAACCTGCCAATTGGTATGGTAACCTAACTGCTGAGGTGCTTAGCAGAATAATGCACTGGCAAATGGTATTGCTGTATAGTAAATAGTGTTAAATCCTGCATTAGTTAGCCCTGCATAATACTAACTACACACAGGGACGGGAAAGAGAAATAGAAGAAGAGAAACCAATTGGCAGGTTTAAGCATTAATCGATATTTTTCTGTGTGTATCATGTGTGTGGAGCCGTAGGTGCTCCTTGTCTATTTTACATTTAAACACCCTCTGTAGATCCAGGCTCACGAGCGTGGGTCACATTTTCCCTCTGTGTTATAAGACAGTGGAATCTGTTGTGTTGTTATCTCCACTGTAACAGGGCATTGGGCTGCTTTGGCTACTATATCCATATGGTGGTGCCAGAGTATATGCTGGTGGGTTTTATATGCATTGACGTTGTGACCACAGCAGAATCACCTGTCAGCGAATGATCCATTTGGTATGTTTACTCGTGAGTCTGGTTCTTATTTCCCAGTCCGTCGTGCTGTATTACTAGTTACTTACAGGTAACTGTTTGATTGGTCCACATCAGCACGGGGGGGCCAACGAAGAAAGGGGGGAAATCGGAGCAGGGGGGCAAACAGAGCAGGGGGGGAGAAAGAAGCAAGGGGGGGAAATGGAGCAAGGGGGGGCAACCGGAGCAGGGGAGCATGGAGGCATGGGAGGTATGGGGGAGGCAAGGGAGGCATGGAGCAGTACTAACCTTACTTGCTCCTTGCAGGATCCATGCAGGAAAAGGCAGGCCTCGCTTTGCAAGCTCCTATAGAGCTTGGTGCGGGCCAAAAAAAAATCCTGGCAGCGTACCATCATGGGCCAGCCAATCAGGAGGGGGTATTTTTTAAAAAAATTTGGAGAGGCAGCACGTGCTACTTGGCGGGTAGCCAGCGCGCAAAATCCTGGTGCCCCGTGATTACCGGGCAACAGGATTTGTCAAGGGGCATGGCCACACAGGAGGCCCGTGCAACCGGGCCCCCTGACTCATGGGGCCCGGGACACCAACACGGCAGACCCCCCCTGTTGGCGGCCCTGCACATTGGCGGTGATATTATTTTCACAATTGCTGTTTTTATCACTTACTCTTGTAAGTGTGCCTGTTTCCCCCCACCACCTTGTCCTCCCCCCTTGATTTTAGTAAATGCACATTTATGCGCTATGGAGCGTGCGGTTTCTGTTTCCTTTTTTCTTTAGGTCCTTGTGACTGGATGTGGTTTATCCCGTGAAGCAGCCTGGACTTCGATAATTCTATCTTCACCTTGAAAGATTTGCACATTGGACTTTCATTTGGAGAGGGGTTTTGTATATGTTTTATGTTTTGTTTGCATTCTTTGTCATTTATTAGTAATATCTTTATATTGCTATTTATGTTGTTACACCATTCACGTTTTTATATTTGAATATTATTAGAATATTCATCATTTAACTAATCATTTTCACTTTATAATTCACACTTGAATCTTATTTTTGATTAATTACGGTCACCTAATTGGCGCTAATTGGCTATTCACATGATACAAACACAAGGAGCGTCCTATATCATCATGGTGATAAACAGCAGAGAAACTGATCTGGGTTCCAGAAGGCAGAGACCTCCAATTAACTCAGCGTGGAAAATATTATATATGAATAGGAAAATATCCTGCACTCCTGTAGTAGAATGGTAATGGCTGGTGCTATTGTCGTAGGAATAAACAGCATACAATACCCACAATGAAGAGGTACAGAGACGAAAGCACTCAGGAGTTCAAAGTAAAAAAAAGTTGTATTAAAGTACACAAATACTTGCACATGGCTGTCTTATTTCCTGCCTCACATATCTTTAGTGCTCTCTCTTTCTCTCATAATGCCCTACACCTCTTGATCTGTCTCCCGACTAGAGATCGGCGATTGTTTTGGACAGATTTGGATCCGCAGTGGATTGTCCGTTTCTAATGCTCTGCAGATCAATCTGAAAAAGGGCAATTCGCGTTTTACGGATTTTGTATTATTATTACCAATACACTCTGTGGATTCCGCAACCCATGGACAGATTTGTAGAATCCAATCTGTGCATTCAGCAATCCGTTTGCGGATTGTTAAAAATCCGCCAACGGATTGCTGAACCGCGGATTGTGTTCTACAAATCTGTCCACGGGTTATATCCAATGATGATTTTTGATGAATCCGCATGGTTTGAAACTAAAATTGACTTATCTGATGTATACCTTTTACTCTCATATTAGTTAATTTGGGCCTTAGAAAGGAATTCTTGCTTGATTAGTCCGCCTCTCCATAGGACTCAAGTAACTTATCTTCTCTGGACATAGGGTATGCATCAAATTGTGAGACTGCATTGACTTTTCTTAGGTCTACACAGAACCATACTTTCCCATCTGGTTTCGGTACTAGAACAAGGAGACTTTTCTATGACCCCCAGTCTTCACAGTTCCTGAACGTCTTTCCAGGCTATATTCTTCCTACTCTCTGGTAGACTGTATTAATGAGAGCGTACTTTGCTCACCACAAACAGGGCTTAGACAGGCTGAGGTCGGGATACAGATAACTGCCGACCTACAACCACAAGACAAGGTCTGGATTGCAGAGTCAGAGTCGTGTAGTTGGGTCAGGGTAGGAGAGTTTGTGTAGATCGAGGTACTTGCCGTAGTCAGGGGTTGGAGAGAGAAGAGTAGTCGTAATCCGTAGCCGTGGTCGAGGAGAGAGCGGGAGTCCAGTAACGAGCCGAGGTCAAGGGATACGAGAAGACAGGGGTCCGGGCACAAGCTGGGGTCACAACGAAGGGAACAAGACAAGGCAACGGCACACCACAGCAACGAGCAGCTTGTAGCAAGCACAGTACATAAACAGTAGTTTATGCTCAGCCAGTTTGTGGGAGGACTGGCTCAGTACTAAAAGGGCAGGCAGCCAATGCTAATGACAGCATATAGCTGCAGGGTAATGAGGGATCAGACATAGGCTGTCTAGTGATAGGCAGGGGCGGAGTGCATCGCAGGTGAGGAGTAATTGACTGAATTAACCCCTTGTGTGCTTCTGGAAATCCGGCGCCACCATGTATTGGAGACAGGAGCGTCCTCCGTTGTGTCACGAGAGATGGTGCGGGGGTAGAACCTAGGTCCGGGGCTGGCAGGAGTATTGCGGTGCTCGTGCGCAGTGCACACGTGAAGGGCATCACCCAATGCATCACAGGGGCGGGACCAAGGTCAAATCCTCACATCTTCAAAGTTTGGTTAAACCTCTTCACTAACCCATCCGTTTGCAGATGTTAGACCGAAGTTCTTACCGACTTCACGTCCAATACCTTCAGTACATCCTGCATTAGTTTGGACAAGTTAGTTCTTTGATTTGCCAGGATCACTTTGGGAAACCCTACCCTAGAGCAGGGGTGCGCAAACTGGGGGGTGCAACATTTTCTGGGGGGGGAGCTGTGCTTACAGAGGACCCGCGCACTTCCCCACAACATTTAAATAAAATGCCAGGAGAGTGTGCAAGGCCTCTGTATGTCTCTTACCTTCTCTGGCGGCTTCTGTTGACAACTACCTGATGTTAATTGCTATGTTAAGTTAACACATGATCCTACGAGTATATATCAGAAAGAGATAGAACAGATTTTGCTATTGGATTTGGGGAATTCATGGCGCACAGAAAAGGAGATGTGTAAGAAAATCCAGCGCTCTTGCAAGTGGCAAAGATCCAGGCAACTTCCGGTTTGTAAGAGAAAGCTTTATTCCGACATCACACACACAGAACCAGGCTACACCTCAGTCTCCCCCTCAACGCATTTCACGCTATGGAACAGCGCTTCGTCTTGGAGTGGGGAGAGGAGGTCTGAACCTGAACATTTAAATAAAAAAGCCAGCGAAAACGGACTAGTAAATTGATTAACCCCAAGTCATTTACATGCACCAATGTCACTTAAAATACATATTTAAGTAGTCCATAGATATGATCATACTACCTAAAGGGAATACAGTTTGATGGATCATACTTATAATTGTAAAGTATACAGATATATAAGGAAATATCCATAATGACTGAACTATCTTAAAGGTGCAATGTTTGGCTGGGATAAATTAACACCGTTAAAGCATAATCCAAAAATGCTGGCAACATTGACATACAGTATATGTAATACAGATCCTAAACAAAGTTAAACCATAATATATTGGCAACTATATATAACTAAATCTTGATATTGTGTAAACCGTATCAAGAAATAAGGAACCGAATCATAATAGGTTAAGTCAATGGAAAACCAGACGGAAAGAAAAGAAAAAAATGGGGGGGTGGGGTTTCCATTGACTTAACCTATTATGATTCGGTTCCTTATTTCTTGATATGGTTTACACAATATCAAGATTTAGTTACTTATAGTTGCCAATATATTATGGTTTAACTTTGTTTAGGATCTGTATTACATATACTGTATGTCAATGTTGCCAGTATTTTTGGATTATGCTTTAACGGTGTTAATTTATCCCAGCCAAACATTGCACCTTTAAGATAGATCAGTCAATATGGATATTTCTTTATATATCTGTATACTTTACAATTATAAGTATGATCAATCAAACTGTATTCCCTTTAGGTAGTATGATCATATCTACGGACTACTAAAATATATATTTTAAGTGACATTGGTGCATGTAAATGACTTGGGGTTAATCAATTAACTAGTCAGTTTTCGCAGGCTTTTTTATTTAAATGTTCAGGTTCAGACCTCCTCTCCCCACTCCAAGACGAAGCGCTGTTCCATAGCGTGAAATGCGTTGAGGGGGAGACTGAGGTGTAGCCTGGTTCTGTGTGTGAGATGTCGGAATAGAGTTTTCTCTTACAAACCGGAAGTTGCCTGGATCTTTGCCACTTGCAGTAGCGCCGGATTTTCTTACCCATCTACTCTACATTTCTCACGGACGCACGCAGGAGAAGCGGAGGTCAGAAGAGAGCAGGACCCAGACCTGAGAGCATTTAGAGGTAAGGGATTTCCCTCCTAGCCCCGATCTACCCTAGTGGTCTGCTATTGCCCCTCTCACTCCGCTCCCAAGTGGCTCACACTGACACCTACGGGCGCTGAGGTTGTATACCGGAGCGCAGGACAGATTTTTGTTTTACTCACAGAAAAGGAGAAAGAATTTCTGACGATGGAGCACCCAAGACGTCCAGTATTGTATCTATTACCCAAGATACACAAGAGTTTGCATAACCCCCCAGGCAGGCCGATTATATCGACCACAAGTTCTATAAACCAGCCATTATCTAGGTTTGTAAAATGTCCACGGTAGAAAAAGCTTTAAAAAAAGAACCACAAGTGAGAGCCTGAAAAAATGATGTTTGTCAGCAAGTATACTACTGCGAGTAGATTTGTCGAACAAACAATTCAAAAACTTTGAAGGGTTTTACAATCAGACCAAACATTAGGTCAAATTTGCAGAGAAATCCCTAGATTTGCATACCAAAGAGGTGAAAACCTCAAGAATATTCTTATTAAAGCAGACAAAAAAGAGCATTATGTAAGATCGCATTTTCATCAGTGACCCAAAACCAGGCTGTTTTAAGTATTTTAATTGTTGAGTGTGTAACAATTAAATGACAGGAAATTAATTTAGTCACCCGAGGAGTGGTGCAAAATGAAAAATTAATAAACGGATCACCTGCACAACTACACATGCCGTGTATATCATTAAATGTCCTTGCGGTCTCATGTATGTGGGTAAAACAAACAGGAGTTTAAAGACCAGATTTATTGAACATAAAAGCAGAATAAATAATAAATCAGAAAATACTGTTTTTATTACCAACTGCATAGACTGTAAACATTCTGTCTCATCCCTTCGTTTAATGTTGATTGAGCACATAAAAAGAAGCATAACAAGTTTTGATATAGATACACTTTTATTATAGCGGGAGATATACTGGAACTACACTTAAGATACAGTACACCCAAGAGGGTTAAACGACTACATATCTTTTAATTGTTTCTTTAAGAGAAGATAGGGCTGCTATTATCCCCATCTTATTACAAGTTGCATGGTTACTGTTGTTGTTATCGAGGCTGATTTTTCAAGTAAGTAACACCAGGGCATATTGACAAGCATTCTAAGTTTTTAATCCTTTTAAAACTCATTTTTCTATTCTTTAAGCCCTTACTTTGGAACACTATTCCTCATATAAGAATATGTCACCCATGATTATATATGATATTCTCATGCATTAAAGGACCAAGAGACCATTAAAAAAGGAAAGCGGATGTTATAACATATGACAGAGCCTGAATATACATTGTGAGACATCCAGAGCAGGAGAGCTGAGAAAAAGGATGATGTCACAGGACCCATGGCAACGGAGGATGCTGCATTCCTGTACAAGTTCTCTACTGTGGCAATCCCGGACATCAGGTACTTTTTTGCCCCCACAAGTTGGGAAATGCCAACTCCCAATGAGGTCCAGGGGAATCACATTGGTAACACTTTCTACATCCCCTATCACAGCTAAACAGCTGCCTACTAGGATTTTGCTTCCTGTTACACTTAACGACAAGGGCTTCCACACTTCTGCGATGGCCTTTCTGGATTCCGGGTCAGGAGGTAATTTTATCAATCAATGCTTCGCCGAGAGGAATAACATCCCTCGTTCCCAAGAAATGCCCAGTAGGGTTAGAAGCCATAGATGGTCGTCCTTTGCAACCAGCATATATCTCTTTACAGACCGTTCTCTTTCATCTTCGTACAGGTGAGGACCACACGGAGGAAATCCAGCTGGATACCATTCATACCCCTTCGGTGGACGTGATTCTTGGCCTCCCATGGCTGAATCTTCACAATCCATGCATCGATTGGTCTGACAAGGAAACGGTCCTGTGGAGCCCCTTTTGTTCCAAGAACTGCGCTGTGCCCATCAAAAGTATTGGTGGGGTTACTGCTCCCAAAGAAGAGAAGGTAAAATTGCCCGAGGTCTACGCCGAATATCACAATATTTTTGATAAAGCCAGATCTGAGGTCTTGCCACCGCATTGTCCTTTCGATTGTCCTATTGACTTGCTGCCTGGCTCTGTACCTCCCAGGGGAACTTCTTACCCACTTTCCCTTCCTGAGACTAAAGCTATGATGGAGTATATCCAACAACATTTACAATGGGGTTTTATTCGAAAATCTTCTCCAGCCAGCACAGGCTTCTTCTTTGTGAAGAAAAAGGGCGGGTTACTACGTCCAGTTATTGATTACAGAGGTCTTAACAAGATCACCACCAAAAACCATTACCCCTTACCACTGATTGCTGAACTTTTTGATCGCCTCCAAGGAGCCAACATCTTCACTAAATTGGACCTCAATGGGGCCTACAATCTGGTAAGGATCCGTCAAGGTGACAAATGGAAAACAGCGTTCAATACCCGTCATGGCCACTATGAATATCTCATCATGCCCTTCGGTTTCTGTAATGCCCCTGCTTTCTTCCTGGACTTTGTTGATGAAATCTTCAGAGTTCTGCTTCATCAATTCCTTGTCATGTATCTGGATGATATAATGATCTTTTCTAAGTCCTCACAGGAGCATGTCAACCATGTCAAACAGGTACTTCTACGCCTACGTAAAAACCATTTGTTTGCAAAGCTGGAAAAATATCAGTTTCATCAATCCACCACAGCATTCCTAGGATATATAATTTCCAGCACAGATCTCACCATGGATCGTGCAAAATTAAAGGTGGTTCTGGATTGGCCTTGTCCCCCTACCCTCAAAGCCGTGAAACATTTCCTGGGGTTTGCGAACTACTACCGCAGGTTCATTCAAAATTTCTCCTCTGTGGTAGCTCCATAACAGCTTTAACTAAGAAAGGTGCGGATCCTGCTTCATGGTCATCGGCAGCTATCCAAGCTTTTGATCACTTGAAAACCACCTTCATTTCTGCACCTATCCTCATACATCCGGACCCCAAGCTACCATTCACCTTGGAGGTAGATGCGTCAGACGTCTGGGCCAGTGCTATTCTCTCACAGAGAAGGAAACCTCAAGGCAGACTCCACCCTTGTGCCTTGGGTAACCGGAACTCATAGCAATCAAGTTAGCCCTGGAGGAATGAAGACATCTATTGGAAGGAACAGAGAACCCGATCACTATTCTCAGCGACCACAAGAATTTGCTCTATATCGAGGACACTCACCGCTTAGGGGCTTGTCAAGCCCGGTTGTCGCTTTTCTTTTCCTGTTTTAATTTTTTTATCTCTTTTCTTCCGGGTTCTAAAAATATCAAAGCCGATGTTCTTTCCCATCAGTTCCTTGTGGACGACAAAAACCAAGGATCAGCAGGAACCAATTCTTCCCTCCAAAAATATTCTATCCGCCAACTCTTTTGATGCCTTGAGAGACAAGAGCAGTCTCACATTCCTGAGGGTCTCGTAGTTCCTGATGGGTGATTGTTTACCTCACCACCTCACGGAAGAAGGTCCTTGAATGGGGTCACTCTTCAAAGTCTTCAGGTCACCCAGGTGCTAGAAGGACCACCGACCTTGTGGAACAGACCTTTTGGTTTCCTGGCATGCAAAAGGACATCAAAGAATTTGTTGCTGCATGCTCGGCATGTGCTCAAAATAAGACATCTCGGGATATACCACTCCTTTGACCGCTGCTCATCCCGGACCGTCCATGGACACACTTGTCCATAGACTTCATAGTCGAACTGCCGGTATCTAAAGGGATGAATACCACCTTAGTTGTGGTAGACCGCTTTTCCAAGCAGCCTCACTTTATTCTGTTAAAGGGTCTACCCAACTCTCCCAATTTGGCAGACATCTTTATCAAAGAAATCTTTCGCCTCCATGGGGTACCATTGGCCGTAGTCTCCGATAGAGGTTCACAGTTCATATCCAAGTCCTGGCGCTCCTTCTGCAAGAGACTAGGAATAGCATTACATTTCTCTTCGGGTTATCATACCCAAACCAATGGTCAGACTGAGCGCACTAACCAGTCTTTGGACCAGTGTTTCGTTTCGGACACTCAGGACGACTGGTCGGATCTTCTGCCCTGGGCATAGTTCATGCATAACAACTTGCATAATGAATTCACCATAGAGTCGCCCTTTTACCCATCTCTACACCCACTTCTGGGGTACCAGCAGCAGACTACAGAATCCTTAGTCTTCAAAATTTGTGGGAAAAAATCCAGGAGAACCTCAAGAAGGCAACTACAAGACAAAAGGCACAGGCAGACCGTCACCGAAAGAGGATCCAAGAGTTCAAATCAGGAGACAAGATGTGATAATCTTCTAGGAATATCAGGCTCAAGGTCCCTACACTGAAACTGGCACTAAGGTTCATTGGACCATATTCCATCTTGGAAAAAGTCAACCCAGTGGCATACTGGCTACGCCTTCCTCCTTCTATGAAGATCCCCTCTGTTTTTCATGTGTCTCTGCTAAAATCAGCTGTGCGGGATGCTCGCTTCCCGATCCCTCCTCGTCTACAGCTCCTGTTCTCGTACACGGCCAACAAGAGTACGAGGTTTAGTCTATCTTGGATTCCAGGATTTCAAGGGGACCGGCCCAGTATCTCATGCACTGGAAGGGTTTCGGACCAGAGGAGCGATCCTGGGTTCCTCACCACCGTTTTTATGCTCCAAGGCTTGTTCGCATCTTCCATTCCAAGTACCCTCAGAAGCCGTTCCTGAGACGCCCGGAGGTCGCTCCAGAAGGTGGGGTACTGTAAGGATCCATGAGTCCCACTACCCTCAGCGTTGCCCCTCATTACCTCGGCCCGCGATCGGGTGCTCCACTTCCCCCGCCTCCTGCGGCGTGTCATCTAGGCCATCCATCAGCCATCGGACTACGGTCCTACCCCCGGGTTGTGCCCACGCAGGGAGGGTTTCACATTTGCACATAAAATAGCCCCTTTTAAGTACAATCTGCACTATTATGGTTTTTCTTCTCTGAAATCACCAGAACGAGTGTACACCATTCCCATCCACATCTGCCACATTTTTGGATATGCCCTATTACTCGTCAGGTCTGTGCGTATAATATTTGAAGGTCTAACATCTACTGAGCCTCCAGTTATCCCTGCAAACTGTTCTATGTCAGTTTCACTCTCTCCTTTGGTTGCATTGCCCTGCTGCCCTGCTTTGTGGATATCTCCTTCTGTCTTGACCTGAAATCAGAGAGTGTGAGTTCCGGAAGACTTATTACTGTAGGTCTCTCACTACCTGCCCTCTGCCACTCCCCCAACAATGCAGGTAATTTTACATCATGTTTACCTTAAATCGCAAGCCAGTCTCGTTTCTCTTTTTTATTCTACCAGATCTCTATGCACCAGCATCTTGATGGAGCCAGAAATCGAGTAGTTCTTGTACAGTCCTACCAGCAATCAGAGTCTTGAGATGAAATGGACTGAATCCCTCTCTCAGATGAGTTGTGGCCGTTGTCTATGTAAAGAAGCAATCCATCGCAAGACTGTTGGCTGGGTGGTGTCCTTGCTCTCCGCAGACAATACAGCTGATCGGCTCTGGTTTGTAGACATCCAGTATGTAGGCCTCTGGAACCTTGGGTATGGTATCTCTGTTCAGTCACAGTGTCTCCACTTTCGTTCCTCCGCATTGAAGCCTTCCAGTGCGTGGACAGGCGTTCCCGTATAGACTTGGTTGTGGGTGTCACCTGGGCATCTGGAGCAGGTGTGCTTGTCTGGGATTTAGCATCTAGGAAGTTCTCAAATTAGTCACACTGGCACAGGAAGGGTCCCACAGTGTGGCACTTTACCCAGTCATGTGAAAGAGCGGTCAGAACTTTGATTAACTTTTCCAAGACAACTGGTTCCATGACCACTTCTTTACTATGCTCCTATGGTTGGAGCCAACAGGTAAACCAATTTCACAGTTTTGGGTTCGCACCTTGGGTGTATTTTGGTAGTTCCGGAGCCAGTAACGATAGGTCTCTGGGGTCAGGCCTAGCTGGTCCAGAAGTCCAATGCCTGTTATTTGGAGAGCTTGGTAGGCTGTGTGCACTTCTCCAACAAGTAGCGGGGCCAAAATAGTTGCCCAGTGATCCATTGCCCAGCCATGTGTGGTGGCCGCCCCCTCAAAGGTCATAAGCAAAGGCTTGGGATAATCTGTTACCTTCATTTTAAGTGGCAGTAGTAGCAGGCTGCCTGGAAGCTCTGGCCTGGCCAAGGATGGGGCTGGGTTCAGCAGTTAGAGGAACTTCTCTGTTTGATGGGCATGCCTCTCTGGTTGCAGACCCTTCTGTTGCAGGTGCTTAGCCGGCATCTTTGCTTGCTGTTGCAGGTGCTGGGCCTGCATCTCTGCTTCTCTTGCAGAAATGTTTGCAAACATTTTTCATAATGGTCTCCAGGCCCCCTTCGAAATCCAGAGGTCACTTCTGGCATTCTACTTGTCACACCAACTGTTGGAGAGTCACACAAAAGTAATGACATGAGACTTGCATTTGGAAAAATAAATATATATTATTTACACAAAGTTTTCAGAAACAAAAACAAGGCTTTCTTCAACCAAAGTTCAGCAGTAGCTCATATAGCTTTTCTCAGCCAAAGTTCAAAAGATAGCAGGTCAACAGCAACAGAAACATGTAGCAGAGTAAGAGCAGACATAGATATACAACAGGTTAACAGACCTCCGAATCAGTGTCTGTCTGCAGACCAGGAACATCTAGCACTGGACTGCAGGTTGCTTGATTTTTTTTTCATTTTTCATTTACGTTTTATTGGTTTTCACAACAATGACAAAATAATAATACATTGCAACGTGTTGGGAACACTATTTAGCGACAAGTCAGAAAATAAAATAGCTCAAGCCCAGGCTGGTGGCTCCAGCCCAGGTGGCTCATAACCGCTCCTGCCTCCACTAGTCAGGAGTTAACTACTAGATGCCCATACAGTCAAACAGGGTTGACCCTGTTATAGCATAAATTACCTAAATTGAATTCCTTATCCCATGTATGCTTTTCACTAACATATTGGATCACTTGGGCCTTAGAAAGGAATTCCTATTTGAATAACAACATTGATAAAGCTGCTTCTTAACCTGTCAAGTGTCCCATGATATAGTGGTTATGTCATGGGTTTAAATTCGCTTTCCTGTGGCGCACTGAACGCGACCTGTCCTGGAATGGAAGAGGAGACTCCCTCCTCTTACATTCCTGTCAACAGTGATGCCAAGATCATCTGATCACACATAGGAGCAGTCACATGACTGTGCTGTGCCGGAGGGGCTGTGGCACTCTGGTGCCGTGGCTCCTCCGGCACACAAGGGGTTAGTGGCGGTTAGTTGGTGAGTGAAACATTTACTTTTTTTTGGACAATATATATCAACGTTTTTCTACATGGAAGTGAACTGTTTTTTATATGAATGACCATTTTATATAAACATCTCCACCAAATAATTACTGGCGTCTAACCAGTGCAGTGCGCTGTAAATATTGCAGTTCTACATACTAGTCTAATTGTTGCACACTACGCGCCACTGCTGGTTTCTCCCAAGGCAGGCTTCTGAGATCTGCAATGCATTGCTTTGCAAGCAGTAGCAGGCAGTAGCAGGCACCTCCAACACTGAAGTTGTTTGTTTATCAGTTTGAGTATGGATTATTTTTGTCCCACCGCATATGATTCATTCAGCCAGTGGCCTTAACAGCATTGGACAGCAGCCAATGTTCTGTGCTGCATAACCAGCAGATTGCTCCACAGCAGGAGGATATCCCAGATACAGTGCAAAAGCTTCCAAAATCAATCAGCTGAGCCTACTACGCTTTTCATAACAAGCGCACAAGGAAATCCTAAGGTTTCCACCTCAAAATAATCTGCTGACTGCTACAAATTGGCATCCAACATTTTTGGCAGGAGAGAACACTGGTGCTTGTATCACTCAAAGATAGAATGAAATGCTAGAACTTACAGCATGTCTAGTTATTTATAAAAAACATGTTTACAAATTAAAATAGTATGTCTAGACATCAGGTTTGTCAGAGCATTCAAGATTAAACTTACTTTTTAAGTGATTATCTCAATCAAATATAAGGTCAAAACTAAATTACTCTTACATTTTACGAACTCTGGTTGTTTTAAAGAATAAAACAAAAAGTAATTTTAAGGTACAAAATTGAGCGGTGTTGCTCTCCTATTGTGTTGTGTACAAAATTGTTATGTCTCATTTCGCAAATTAATTCAACACAATGCCACTTTTAATGCGTTTTAATTTAGTGAGCATCCTTTGGTTTCTATAGCAGGCTTTAAGAACACTTCACACAGCAGTGCAAGATATTTGCAACACTTTCCTGTTTGTTATAATTTGTTGCCAATATTCCCTTAAGTTTGAGCAAACTGTAACAATAGTCAAGTTTCCTTAGGCTAAGTCCTGACGTTCAGACACCTTACACTAGAATCAACCAGATGTCTGCTTATCTTTTCCATATTGAATAATTAAGTTGTTTTATTTTATGTACAGACCCACCCCATCTATAATGTTTGCTTCAATGTCGTTGAAAGAAACAAATGAAATGCAGTAGAATACACTACCGACACACTTTATTAAAGTGTGGCCGGTACCGCAAGCCGGGAGATTTCCCGGCTTGCTAGTGGCCGCCCCTCGGCGTATGAAAGAGTGTGAGAGAGTATGAAAGAGTGTGAGAGTATGAAAGATTGTGAGAGAGAGAAATACAGCAGAAAAAGAGAGGTGGGAAATGTAGAAGAATACAGGTAAGGGGAGAGATAACGAGGGGAGAGATAACGAGAGGAGAGATAACGAGGGGAGAGATAACGAGGGGAGAAGTGGGTGGAGTACTTGAAAAAGAAAAGAATGTAAAAGAGAGAAGGGAAATAGAGAGAAAGGGAGCAGGGGTGTGAGAGAAGAGACGGAAAGAGAGGGGAGAGAGAGGAAAGAGACAGAGAGGGGAGAGAGAGAGGAGAAAATAGAGATAGAGGGGGTGATGAGATATGGGGGAGAGCGATAGAGGGGGAGATGAGATATTTATGGGGAAGAGCAATCGAGGGTGAGAGAGGGATAGAGGGTGAGAGAGGGATAGAGGGGATAGAGGGATAGAAAAGAAAGAGGGGAGAACGGGAAAGAGGGGAGAGAGAAGGAGAGATGAGAGATATTGTAAATGGAATCCAAGTGATTTTGGAATCCATGTTGTCTGTTTGTATCCATTTTGTTTCTCCACACTCTATTCAGACTGAACTGGGAAAGATTGTGCAATATAAGAACACATTTAAGGGAAACAACTTATTTGGTAGAAAAGTTAGAATAAGTACATTGTTTCTAGTACATTTTGGGTACACAACATGAAGTCTGTCCCAGGTCAAGATAAGATAGGCTGTGTGCCCGGGCGAGGATTGGATCAGTGTAATTACATTGTAACAAGCTATGCATCGGTTAATTTAGTCGCTATAGAAAGAACTATATGAATCGTGTTCATAGAGTAGATGCATCAGAACAGAAAATACACAGCCCGAGGAGATGTCCTCCATTCTTAACCTGTAAATGCCTGTTGATGCCTGAAGCTTATGTGTAACTGCCTCTAGAATAATAACTGATATTTGGAACTGCAAAGAAACCTGTGCCGAACCGATAATTATTGGAACAAAGATTCTGTATTTTCCCACAATAGATAAACGGTTATTTTCCATGGCGAGCCACAGTCGAATCCGAGCCACACTGTACGTACGACGGGATGGAGAGCCCCGGGTCTTAGGGGTGAGTCTCAAAACTGTTTTCTCAACAATGTTGTAAGTAGATGGTAAACACAAAAAACAAAACTGTGCGCTACTACCTAACTACCTATAAAGTTTAAATGTATAAATATATACAGTGCAGTGACTATACCATCAATTTAGTGATAAAAAATTTATAAAAAATTAAACCACAACTCCCACAGTGAGATAATTATACATTAAATAATAAGTGCCACATAACCGTGTTGGGGATAATGGCGTCTGCAGCTGTAAACGCAGGGGTGGCTGAACCTGGCTGCATGAAGGGAAATCCCCTTGGGAGTGAAAAGACTGACGTCCTGCCCCAGAATCAACTGAGCTGCAGCAGCAGAGGGAAGCAAGCACCTGAATCTACAGCTAACAGCTGCCGAGTGGTAAACAGTGTGATACACACTACATGCCTTTTACCAACTTTTTTCATGTACGCAGATATATTACCCCCTTTTTAATTCTATAATATATTGTTGAATTTGGTTCACTATTTGGCATTGTGCGCTGTTTTCTTTTGTTTCCATTCTTTTAGTGTGTGTGGGGTGCTGAGCCACCCCTGCGTTTACAGCTGCAGACGCCATTATCCCCAACACGGTTATGTGGCACTTATTATTTAATGTATAATTATCTCACTGTGGGAGTTGTGGTTTAATTTTTTATAAATTTTTTATCACCAAATTGATGGTATAGTCACTGCACTGTATATATTTAAACTTTATAGGTAGTTAGGTAGTAGCGCACAGTTTTGTTTTTTGTGTTTACTATCTCATGTAGATATACGCTTCCCAATTCATCATTTACATCTTTTGTCACTGGGTGTGAGTTCCCTGTTACGTCCTTCATTAACTGTGATACAACATTCGCGATTTATGTTTTGAATTGCGGATGTGGTAAATAGTATGTGGGCCATACCACGCGTGCCCTGAAAGTACGTATTAGGGAGCATATGAGACTCATTAGAAAGGGAGATCTCACCCACCCGGTGGCACAGCATTTTACCAACTGCAGATTGGGAAATATTGACACATTTACTTACATGGGGATGGAGCAAGTGCCAAGTCCCATCAGAGGTGGCAATAGGGTTGAACTTCTAGATAAACGCGAGCTATATTGGATTTTCACATTAAAAACCAGAATACCCTACGGCCTTAACTCCTATTGGGACTTGGCACCCTATCTACATTGATAAATTAATGATTAATAGTTTTCTTCCTCTGCTATATTTATTTATTTATTTATATATTTGTTTATATGGTTATACACTTGCTTATTGATTAATTTATTAACTGATTAATTTTCTGATATTATAATTTTTTTATTTAATTTTTTGCTTTAATTTTTTGCCCCATATCTTCCTTTGGGGTGTCCTGCATTTTTTGCACATTTTATGCAGGTTCAATCCTGAGATGGGAAAGTTATCATCATATATCATTGTTTGTTAATTATATTGTTCAATTTTAGAATTATTTGATTATTGAAACTCTATAGGAATTTTCCCTGTTTTTGTACATTGCACTCATTTGCAATTACCATAAGTGTGTTACATTTATATTGTTCTATTGACAACTTAGAATATAAGTATAATTTTGGTTCTAGCATATGTTTTTCTCCCTACCAATAGTCTAACAAATCATATATGATAAGTATTCATGACTCATTTTCTAAATATACTTGTTGGCCTCAGTTATGTCTTTCCCAGGCATATTATACTGTAGCTCATTATACGATTTTTCATTTTTTCAAATGGATGTTGACGTTTTATATATTTTTTTACATATCTACAATAGTTCCATGGGATTTTTTGGAAAAAAAATATCCCAAACGGATGCATCGGACTATATAGAATTACCCTCTTACTCATTAAATATCGATAGCTTTGTGTAATATTTGAAAATATTGTTCCTAAATATTGGTATTTCAATAAAGTGAAAACATCCTACAGTAGTACGCACGTAGGACCAAAACAAACAAATGGTGGTAAGCTTCTTAAAATGTCACTGCATTCCTATTCCTTGTCTTGTGTCATCAATAAGATCTACTGTACTAGCAGTAAAAGTAGTATAAACAGCTTGACAAGACTTACTGTATAGGAATAAATAATAAATAATTCCCATTTAAAGTGATATAAGTTATTTGGTGCTATTTTGTTTAACATTATTGAACTAATTTTGCTACCTGTGGACTTATTGTAAAATTTTAAGTATTTTGTGTTTTCCTAATTTCTTTTGACGGCTAAGTGATTATTTACAGAACTTCTGTACATGCAAAAGGAGATTGAAGCTAACCCTTTGACTGACAGTCAATTGAAGTTGCACCTGATATGGAACAAAACAATATAGCCATCACAACCAATAATATCTTATTCTCAATAGTCCAATGCATTTAAAGTAAGATGTTGTACCCT
>WSYH01008076.1:0-30631 GCA_036426205.1 Ascaphus truei | reverse complement strand
CCTTGTTTCACACCTTCATTGTTCGAACTCCACACTTAATCCAAGTACTTGAAACACACCAACTCGCTCTCACAGCTCAGCACTCACCTATTCCAATTGTTTGTAATGGATTTACCTTCTGCTGTACTGTAAAGAGTTAAATGCGCGCTGACCTTCTGCTGTAATGTTGTAAAGTGCTGCATACACTGTTGGCACTATATAAGTAAAACTATACATTGCAACCAAATGCTTTAAATAATGTTCATCATTTTGACCTAATATCTCTTGTGATGAACAATATGCCTGTGTGCAGCCATA
Organism: Ascaphus truei; assembly: GCA_036426205.1. Taxonomy (NCBI): domain Eukaryota; kingdom Metazoa; phylum Chordata; class Amphibia; order Anura; family Ascaphidae; genus Ascaphus; species Ascaphus truei. The sequence continues at coordinate 30,334 of WSYH01008076.1, read as the reverse complement.
TCTTATCCATACTTCAATTTGGTTTTGTTTTGTACTGGCAGCATAATTAGTTTAAAGATGAAATAAAGCGGAAGAACAATAATTAACCAATCACTAGAGAGATCTAAGGAACATAGAAGCCTATTAATCCTTACACAGGAAGTACATAATAAAATTACTTTTACTGTGATTCACCCTTTCTAAATAAGCAGACGACATTGATAAGCTCTTTAAAAACACTTCATTTATTTTATTTATTTTTGGCCTGCTATGTGGAGCATGGCCATTGAAATCCATAACTGTGGTGTCTTCCTGTTGCTTTGGTGGCACTTTCTTGAGGAGAGAAACTGCAAGTTCAAAGAGTTGCAAGGTATCGGACATTTACATTGGACTCCCATAGCATCAGCCAGCTTTGGTATCCTGCAGACAAGCGTTAGTTACTTAAAGCTGCAGTTCAGTCTTTTTTTTAATTTATTTATTTTTTTACTTCAATAGTTTCATGTGTGCAATCTCTAATTACCTAAAGAACTGTATAGCTGCAGGTCAATTCGTTCTCCATGTATTGATAGGTCGAAATTTGGTGACATAATTAGTGAAGGGATCTGTTTATATTCTGCTTGTCTGTCAGTGGAAGCTCATGAATATTCATGAGCAGTCCTGCACTGACATGTGCTAGAGGGAGGGCAGGGCTGACAGAGGGGTGTGCCAGGGCTTGTGACAGGACATGAAGGGGCAGTGCCTTAGCAAATGGCTGTTAAAATAGAATACAAGAAAATTGGTCTTTCAAAGTTGTTTTTTTAAAAACAGAAAATGCTAAAAGTATTTTTTCTTACTACAGAACTGATTTATTTAAAAAAACACACATGCAGGATATTGACTGAACTGAAGCTTTAAAGGGTTATTCTATATCAAGAGTAGCCAACAGGTCACGTTTGCAGGATATCCCTGCTTCAGCACAGGTGACTCAATCGAAGACTCTGCTGAAGCAGGGATATCCTAGAAACCTGACCCGTTGGTAGCTCTTGACGACTGGAGTTGGCTACCCCTGTTCTATATAGTCTGCAGGAGTTCGGGCAGTTTTAGGCCATAAATCCCCATTGGCTCCTTACGACAATGAAAAATAGGGCCCTTGGTTTTACTTCAGTGTGATCCCTCCCTAAATATAGAAACGCAGGTAATTTTTTACATTTTTTATTTTAAATTCATTTATATAAAAAAAAAAAAAACGTTTACGTTGACAAATCACCAAAAAATCTACTCGCCACACAAAAAAAATCTACTCGCCACCTAGTACCAAACGTGTGCTGCTTGGGCCAATATTTACTCGCCCGGGGGTTAAATCCACTCGCCCGGGGCGAGCAAATGTATAGGTTTGTCGAACACTGTATATATATACCTAGTGCATTACTGTATAATAAATGGATTTAATGTTGCAAAAAACTCAATGGTTAAAATCACAAACAATGAAGATAAAAAAAGCATGTATGAGATCAATACTCATGCTCTGATTTGTCAGCAAGTAGCTTCTCCTCTGCTCAGCTACTCTGCAGACCAGTGTGGTCCTCGTGAGTCTCTGTCCAGCAGAAATGTCTTTTATAACATAGCCGGGCTGCTGTGTGATGCATTGATCCTGCCTACTCTGAATGAGCATGCTTACCAGAACAACAAGAACTTTCACTCCATCAATGTGCAGGTGGTATTTGATGCCAATATGAAGATTCTTAATGTGAATGTAGCCAGATTCTCGGGTTCCAGCCACAATTCCTCTATCCTGAGAAACTCATCAGTCTTCAATGCATTTGAAATGGGTCATTTTGAACATGGTTGGCTGGTGGGTGAGTACATATAATACACTTAAGTGATTACATTTTTTTTTTTTATGTGTATTTTTTTGATCGAAAAATTGTATTATTATGATTATATAGTATTTAATATACTCACATCTATATTTACAAATATATGAAGTTAATTGATGTAATGTTCAATAGTTTGTTGCTAAGACAAATGTCAATATGTATTGATTGTATCATATATAAAGACACAGACACAAAACATATTTTACATACAATTTAGTTTATTTAGTTGTTATGTTTAACATATGATTACCCATATTTATATACAACATAATTAACAGCCAATCATGCCATTTCTGATAGACAATACTATGGATGTGTAATATAATATAATACAATTATGTCCTAATGTTTCAAATACAGATATCTGAATGTTTGATGAGCATCTCATATATGGATAAACACCTCACATGTTAGATATAGAATTTGTTTTACATCTATGTCATAATTGTTTTAAATACTAATATTTATTTGTGTACATTACTACATTGTACAATGTATAAAAATAAATTTTTACAGTGTGATTCAGGATATGGGATCAGACCGTGGCACTAAACCCCACTGGCTAACCCTCAAACCCCTGCAGAGGAGAGATATAATGCGACACACATATCCACTAGGTCGGTAATAGAGCAGACATTTGCACTGTTGAAAAGTCGGTTCAGATGTCTGGATAGATCAGGCGGTGCCCTACAGGTCAAGCTTGAAAAGGTGTCTGACAGTGATTTGTTGCTGCATTCTGCACAATATTGCACTGCGTTACAATCTTCAAGGCAACATATGTTATGGTCTGGAGGAGGACCCTCTATTCCATACTGCAGGGGATAATGAGCAGACATTGGACTATGGATCGAAAAATTGTATTATTATGACGTATATAGTGTTTAATATCCTCACATCTATATTTACAAATATATGAAGTTGATTGATGTAATGTTCAATAGTTTGTTGCTAAGACAAATGTCAATGTGTATTGATTGTATCTTATATACAGACACAGACACACAACATATTTTACATACAATGTAGTTGTTATGTTTAACATATGATTACCCATATTTATATACAACATAACTAACAGCCAATCATGCCATTTCTGATAGACAATACTATGGATGTGTAATTTAATATAATACAATTATGTCCTAATGTTTCAAATACAGATATCTGAATGTTTGATGAGGATCTCATATATGGATAAACACCTCACATGTTAGATATAGAATTTGTTTTACATCTATGTCATAATTGTTTTAAATACCAATATTTATTTGTGTACATTACTACATTGTACAATGTATAAAAATAATTTTTTATAGTGTGATTCGGGATATGGGATCAGACGGTGGCACTAAACCCCACTGGCTAACCCTCAAACCCCTGAAGAGGAGAGATATAATGCGGCACACATATCCATTAGGTCGGTAATAGAGCGGACATTTGGACTGTTGAAAAATTTGATCAGATGTCTGGATAGATCAGGCGGTGTCCTACAGTACAAGCTTGAAAAGGTGCCTGACAGTGTTTTGTTGCTGCATTCTGCACAATATTGCACTGCGTCACAATCTTCAAAGCAACATATGTTATGGTCTGGAGGAGGACCCTCTATTCCATACTGCAGGGGATAATGAGGAGACAATGGACTATGGATAAACTAGCTGTACAACAAGGTAAGATCTGCTATTTTATTATCACTGTCCTAACTGCGATTGACATAACTTTTGGCATATAGGACATCCAGCCAGAGCAGCAAAGTGGTACATAGCGGTGGTGTGCGCTTTAGCAAAACATGCACAGCCTTTCTAGTCTGTACTACACTTACCCAGGCCACCTATCAGCTGCCGAACAATATTAGGAGTAATTGGATACTTACTGCTTCAACTATACATTATCCCCACCACATTCTATGAAGAGACCTGTATGTATATATGGAGCTACTTTACGCTTTATCCCTGGTTGGAATATATACGTGAGTCCCATGCAGATGCAAAGATGCCCATCTTGTTAATCCCAATGGGCCATTACTGACTGCTATGCGGTGCGCCACAGACTGTCAAGGCTTTGCTCATGGTTGACCAGCTGCGCGACACACCATAGCGCTTCATTTGTAGATCAGACTAGCTGCAGTGTATCCAAGTAGAGCTGATGACAGAACTTTCCAGTACTTTCTCATGTCAGAGGCTGCAGCTTAAAAGAAAAGACATTTAATACACATTCTCCAGCATTTTTTTAAATACAATTTTATGAAGTAGTATCACAGTGTGATGGTGAAACCTGGCTAGCTACCCCTAAAAACCGTGGTTCCCCGGCATCTTATCAGCCCTATAATCCAGGGACAATATGTGTGTTCTAACCCTTTATGTGTTTCTATAAACCTGGGACTTCGGGAGTGGGACTTTAATAGTTAGAATTTGGGGAAAAAAGGGATTAAAATATGTATAAAAGATTGTGGGACAACGTACCGTTTGTACCACCAATTTACCCGCAGATCATATCTGGTCTGCGCGTACGCGTGTGCATGATACTACAATTGTGAAATATTGTGTTCCCTGCCCTCCAAGTCAAATATATCATTCAAATCCACGACTCCAGGTTAGAGAAATAAATATGTGTTTAAAATGTGCATTATGCAAAGAGACGCAAAACAGAGGAACAAAGTGAATAGGAGAAAGTGGCACAACTAAGCCCTAACCTTTTTTCTGAGAAAGTTATTTCGACCTAATGTCACTGTATGTTTTCAGGTGTTTGGAGAAAATGTTAAAAGTGACATTTACTATGCTGTTGTGTAGATAAATGCTATAACGTCTCTATGTTGCTTTCACCAAAAATTAATAAAACATTTGATTTAAAAAAAAATGTGCACTATCTCTATGAGGATAATCCTGGTAATTCGATAAGGCAGGATTTCTGCATAGAGATGCTGGATCAAAGGGGAGGATGGAAGTCTAGAGGTGTTGGGTCGTATGGTGAGCGGCTAAGGGCGGACTGCCAGAGAAGGTGGTAGCCGTTGCCCGTAGGTACGGTTCCCATTGGCCAGTTCAAATCTCCCACCTGCTGCCTTCCTGATCTTCTCGACAGACCCCCTCCTCTGACGCATGCAGCAAGATGAGTCTCCAGCCTGTGATAAGCTGTTACAGTTACGATCTGTTCTCTGATTTGTTGCCAGTCCCTCTTCCATATTAAATATAGGACACCAAGGTCTATGTAAGGGACTGCCCGATCAGAGAACTGAGGTTACTTGGATAGCGCTGGTGGGCTTTTCAAAAGTGCTTTGCTCTGAATAGCAAAGCTCTCAGCACGGAGTTACCTGAGAAGCGGAGCCTAACTGAGGACAAGTTTTACAGTCACAGACAAGTTCTAATAATCAATGAAGACCCAGGCAGCGGGGGAAGCCAGGTATATTGCCCGGAAATAGTACCATGGTGTTCCTTGACGTGGAGCGGACAGGGTACTGCACCGACACACTTTATTCGAGCAAATACCCAGTATGTACCTGGCAGATACCTGGAATGCGCCGCTCCTCACCTCTGACAAGCCCCGTTGTGTTTTCCTTCCCAGCCTGGGTTCATGCCTGGCTGACGGGCGGCTGATCTGTTAAATGATAATGATTAGGATTTAATAGGCTGCAATGCTTCGCGTGTCTACCAGATGGCATAAATTCATGAATTGTAATGCAGTATATATATATATATACTGTGCAGTATTGCAGCCAGCGGGAATAAAATGCTTCAATCCCTGCCTGGAAAATACCTCAATGCACTCGGGCAGAAAACAGTCACAAACCTCAATACACCCGGGTATACCCGAATTCGTGGGACTAGCCGAGCTCGAATAAAGTGTGTCGCCAGTGTAAGCCTTCCTGCAGCAGGCGCCCTTCACCAAGTGAGGCTATAGACTCCCGCAAGATCACCAGTTAAGCGTGTATTACCATGTATTTTGTGTTTCATTTGTATGTCTGCTGGTTTTACCAGAATAGACCTCATTTTATTCCACTACCTTGTCCTTCCTAGTGAATTGATCCTGGACGGTAAAAGGTGTTAAAAGTACTAGTCTCCCGTTACACACAGTCATGTCTCTTCACTCCCGCTCCTTCCCCGCCCCTTCCCTCCCCCATATACCAAAGGCATATTAATTTTTGGAAGCATTGAAAGGGATAGCGAGAGGGAGAGAGTCCTATTTAGTAAAATACCCTTTGACTTCTAGAACTCCCAAAACATTGATCTATACAAAATGGCTGTTTAACATTACTGTAACTGAATGGACAATGTCAAATGACACAAGCACTAAACCTACTAAGGACATTTACCAAACAAAGGAACAAAGAAGGCCATGGCAGGATTCATGGACCAATTTTTGGGGGTCACTATGGGATGGTGTCTGGCACTCTGAATGCAGTGGTGGTTTCTGTGGCTACTGCTGCAGCCTCTTCCCTGCTGTTGTGCTTTAGTTTTTGATGTGTCATTGTGGACAGCGCATGCGTTGGGTTCATGTACAGAGATATTCAGTGTGACATCTGCCAGACATACTGTACTGAATTGCAATTATAAAAAAAAAATATATATATATATATATATAGAGAGAGAGAGAGAGAGAGAGAGACAAAAAATGAAGAACAAAAACAGCGCTTAATTTGGAATAGTGATTAATAATCAGTGGAAATTCTGAGCAAGGTGTATGAAGGTGAATAGATGCAAATCAAGGACTAAGGAATTATACTGCTCAAACAAAGATTTTCCAAAAATGTATCTACAATAAAACAAACAAAATGAGCGCAAGTAACCAAAAATATAAAATTATTAAGGCAATGTTTAAACAAATTAATAAATGCCCCATATCAGATGATCTATATGAGAAAGTATAAACATGGAAATATACGTAAAAAATGACTAAAAAACAATAATGCTTTAAAAATTAGAAAACAAAATCAACCCATAATGCTGATTCTCAGTGGAATAGGATAAACCTGCTAATACTATGCACACAATATACAGGGGACTAACTTGGTGAGGGGAGACCAAACAGATGGTAATGTGACACTTGATCACATACAGTAAGAGAGTCCAGAGGAGTAAGAAACGGAGATAATAAAGAGTTCCAGTGAATGCAAGTACATATACAGTGCTCGGTAGTATTCTCACCAATGTCCACTCGTTAGTGATGGTAATAGGATGTCCGAAGGCTGTGTCTCCCACCACAGGGAAACCGCAATTATGCCGATCCAGAAGCAAATCCTAAAAAGTAACTCACGAGTGAATGCTGCCCCGATGGCGCGGGGGAAGGGTGAAAGGAGAGAGGGATGACTATGCAGCCAACCCCTAATCCATCCGAGTACTTGGACTACACCAGGACTCCACACTCCTTTAAAATAAGCAGCTGGTTCCACGAGCACTGGCTGCCTTGCTTCAACTCCATATTCCGTACTCCAAGCTGTAGAATACCACAACTTAGTAACTCCTCTGGTCTCCCATCCCACCGTAAATGCTTAGCTGGGAATTCTCAAACAGCTGATGGGTGATTAGGATAACCAAACCCTACGCGTCACGTCAGACAAGGTGCTGACTTTATCAGGTGTGTGTTTTCAAGAGTGGCAGCTGCCACACATAAATAGTGGTCAGTAAAACTTAATTGGATAAGAAAATAGCCAATAGGTACAGTATGTAACTAAAACACAATGTAGCCAATAGGAATCAGGGATATTTCCCTATGTTACAAGAAGATACACTATATATAAATTCTAATCATAACAAAAACAATACGAATTAGTAAAATCATAACACAATTTATAACAAAGAAGAGATTGATATGTATTTACAGTAGCAAATCAATGGTATAAATATACATAATGAATACAAAAGATTGAAACATGACAAAAACAGATCCAGAGAACAGGAGAAAATGGACACTAAACAATGGTGCTAGTGTCCAAGTTTTCATTGAGACCTCCTGGAACCAAACTGTTGAGCTTAAAGATCCAGAATGTCTCCCTATGTGATAGCACCTGCATTCTTTCCCCTGCAAGTTAGTCCCCTGTATATTGTGCGCTTAGTATTAGCAGGTTTATCCTATTCCACTGAGTATCAGCTTTATGAATTGATTTTGTTTTCAAATTTTTAAAGCATTATTGTTTTTATTCATTTTTTATGTATATTTCCATGTTTATACTTTCTCATATAGATTATCTCAACGGGCATTTATTAATTTATTCAATACACTTGTTTGTTCAATTCTGGAGTACTGCCTGCTGATTTCATTTCCAAACGGTATCGTATTGCTTATTCTTCATTATAGAATCTGCACCCACACCAGTGACTATTATTACGGAGTGCTTTTTGTTCTTTTTCTATGTTATATATTATAATATATATATATAATGCTTTAATGCTTATCAAGTGTAGCCCTGTGTAATTTTGGTGTTACATGTCTCTCTCCTTCTGTTAAAAGGACAGGTCTGCCAGAAGTTATCATGAGGATTGGCCTCACCCCCTGTGAGGTGTAATATGTAGCAAAGGAAGTGACAGCATGCTCTGTGTCCACTATTAGTGACACAGGGGTGGACCATCTGGAAACTATATATTACGCATCACTTCCTAAAGTTTGACTGTTCATTCTGGGTTCAAGCCTGTCTGCAGAGTTCCAGTGTCTGGTGCAAGAGCTGTGAATCTGTGCAGTTCAAGTGGCAGAGTGACAAGCTGACACCACACTGTGTCCAGGGCTCTGACACAGCTGGTAGCCTCCCTTAGTGGAGAGGTGGCATGAATATCCCTGGCTCTATTACAGAGTCAGGAGGGAACTTCCTAATGATGTGCAGCTATATGATGTGCGGCTAAGTACCGGCCGCTATGATGGGCAGTCTGCCATGCAAGATGCAAATAAAGATGCCCTTAATTGAAAGACCCTTCTTGCCTGAGACTGGAGATATTCAGGAAGAAGATGCACCCAGGAGTTCTCTTCCAGAAAATCCTCCCTGCTAACGTGGGGATCTGGAAGGGATGGAGGCGCTGTACCAACTATGAGTAGAACTCAGCACTCCCTCACACGCCTGTCATGGTGACATCCCCACTACCAACAAGCAGGAGACTCAGGAGTCCTGTGAGCCAGCAGGTGCACCACACTACACTGAGATGTAACTGGGGGCAGATTCAGACCCTAGGGCCCATATGAGATTGGGTAGGGGTCGAACCGTTACACAAGAAAAGGTCTGTGCGTTAAAAAATGTTTTTTTCTAAAGTTTGTTTAAAACCTTTTCATTCTTTGCTATTAGTTTGAAGAGTATAAACAAATACTTTGGGGGAGGGAGGGTGATTTACGGTATAATCTTTTTTAAATCACTTGTGTGATAAAACTATAGTAAACTGCAGTATTTAAAGGCACAGAGTTGATCAAGTCTTTTTGCCTGCTGTTGTTCTGTTTGGCTGATAATAGCAACATAACTGGTTTACATACTGTATATACAGGGGAAGAGCAATAACTTGCATCTCATTTCCCAGAATCCCCGACTGCAGTGGAAGCCTTTTTTGCTAGGAGATAATGGGAAAAGACAGGGTTGCAGACCTGTCTGAGACATGTGAATGTGCTCACAAGTGATATTTTTATTTGCTATAATGTTGTATAAACTGCCAACCATAAGCAAGAAAGAGGAAGAGAAAGAACAATTACAAGCTAAGGTTGGAATGACCTAGTTCCAAAGAAAATAGAACATTCATTTTTACACAAGAAGCAAATAAATGACATTTTTACTTTAAGGATGATTGGATATTTCTAAAGGAAACCAATAACATTAATAATGTAAGTTATTTAAAAAAAATAAAAATAAAGTTTTTTTGCTCATTTCGTGGAACTAGTCATTGAATTGCCTTCAACTTAAATTGACTATTTATTGTGCAGTTTAATGAATAACCTCCATAGAGTGAGACATTGAGGGGGGAAAAATAAAGCAAGTCTGCTTCATCTAAACACAAAGGACATTACTTATTATTTGTACAGTAAAACAGGACTGTTTGAAGTAAGCATTTTCTTTACTTCCTGATTCTTTGACAGCACACTTTAATTTTCGGTTGCTATGGATGCAGACAAATTGGATTTTTTTGGTTGCTAGGGATGTAGATGTCAGATGCATAAAATGGATGTAAAAAAAATGAAATTTCTCTGATAAGTCTGGTGCGGGTTTTTTGCTCCAGTTGTGTCCCAATTTTGCAGCTGGGAAATTGTAATAAACGAAGTTCAGAGTATTCTAATACCAATTACAGGTTGGCACATTAGATCACATTTTATGCTAAAGATTTATTTTGCAATGTAATGTTTGGTAATATTTAAAATGTTATGACATAATGAAATAGTCTACTTTGCTCCATCATGTCTCTTTCCTCCAACCTCCTCATCTTTTTTCACTTTTCCCTTTTGTGTCTCCTTCAATGTATTTTTCTTTTTTCTGTAACACCTCTAATCCCCCCACCTCCTGGCAGGAGGGACATTGTACATGTAAAAATAGGAAGATAGAAAGGGATATAACAGTCTCTGTGGTTTTGACAGGGTTTATACCTGTTCAAAGGTGTGTAGTAGCTCAGCAGTTACCTGTTAATCTCAGGGTAGATGGCGAGTTTGTGCCAGCTTATGTAAGGGAGTTGGTAAACAGAAGAGGGTGCCAGGAACTTATTAACTTGCCTTTATTTGGAACCAGCAGCATAGTCCATACCACAGGATGGGTTTCAGCATACAAAATACAGCATCCACAATCTCTTAAATTGCGAGTTATTCCATCCTTGATCCCTACTTAAATCTTGGGATTGGAACGCAGCATAGATCCACCCTAGGTCCCTACTTAAACCTGAACATGGGCTGCTTCCTACAACAATGTAGACTCTATAGCACTTCTCTCTGGGGCCCTTAAACTGGAATACTGTCCCTATATAGAAACAAATAAATGGTGTAGCTTGCTGCTTTACAAGCTACAAGAGCCGGGAGACCTCCCTGATGGTATTTGGCATCTGGGTCTTCCCTGGTGTTATGGGGATGGAGATCTGAGGATCAGGTCCTCCCTGGGGGTCTGAATAGAAAAAGGGTGGGTCCCCACCTTTATACTCAGGGTGTGGCCAATACTCTGCCCCAGTATCTGTGCTGATTAACTGTTGCCACTTGGTCACACCACTAGGCATGTGACCCTATAGCAACTTCTAGAGAAGCACAAGGTCAGACATGTGCTTTGGAAGGGCAACATTAGAATAACATAATTGAAACTAACTCACATGTCAGAGCATTGTGAGGACTGAACCCTGGCACTGCCTGCAGCTACCAGGACTGACATGCAGGGAAACAGGAATTTCTAGCAGGGTGCTACATTTCCTTCCCCTAATGTTTCTCAATTTATTTCCCTCTTTATCTATCTCTTACCTCAAATGTCTTTCTATTTTCTCCCCATCCCTCTTAACACCCTATACTATTTTCTCTTCATATACAGGTAACTATTTAACATTCATATTTATTTTCCCCTCAATTTGTTTTTCGTTTCCCTTCCCCCCAGCAAGTATTTATGTCTCCTCTTCCCCCAGCATGTCTTTCTCTCTCCTCTAACACCAAGAATGTCTGTATCCACTCTCCCTTACAGCATTTCTTCCTCCCTCCTCTCCACCCCCAGCGTCTTTCACTCTAGTCTCTCCCCCTTTCCTCTCTCCCCACCATGTTATTCTCTCTCCTCTCCCTCAGCATTTCATTCTCCCCACTCTCCCCTTCTGAATGTATTTCTCTCTTCTCTCCCCCAGCATGTCGTTCTTGCTGTTCTTCCCCCACCATGTCTTTTTATTTTCCGATCCCCCAGCATGTCTTTCTCTCTCCTCTCCCCGAAAGCATATTCTCCTTTTCTCTGTCCCATCCAGCATTTTTTTATATCCAGTCTACACCCTAACATCTCTCTTTCCTCTCACCTCCGGCATATCTTTTTCCACTGCTCCAGCATGTCTCTCTCCCCCTACTATGTCTTTCTCTCCCTCCCCAGAATATCCCTCTCTCCCCCCAAGAATATCTTTCGCCACCAGCATTTCTTTCCTTTGTCTCTCCCTCCCAGCATTTCCTTCAATTTTCTCCCCAGCAAATCTTTCTCTCCCTCATCCTTCCAGCATCTCTCTCTCTCCTATCCTCCCAGCATGTATTTATCTCTCTCTTCCAGAAATGGGCAAATCCACACAATTGATTTTCTCGCATTTTCCCCCAAAATCAATTTCACAAAGTAAAATCCGCAAACGGATTTGGTCGATTTTAATCCGCGTGTATTAATCAAAAACTGACTTTGGATACAATCACTTGATGGATTTGTAGAATACAAACAAAAGACAGGGGTGCCCAATGCTACATCCAATTGACAAAACCTATAAAGTAATAAGTATAAAGTTTAAATACTTCAATAATAATAATATTTACTTGGTTATTTGGTTAAACCATTTAGCCAAAGCATCATAAGCCTGCATACCACATCAAGGTAAACCAAAATTAATGCAGGTCCTATCACTAAACTGTGAACCCTGTGGATTTGTAAAATCCAATCCATGGATTAAGCAACTCATTGGCGAATTCTTAGAAATCCGTCAGCGCATTGCTGAATTCGCAGAGTGTAATAGTAATACAAGATTCCGCAAAACGCAAATCACCCTTTTTGAGATTGACCCTCTAAAATCCAAGGACCATAGGAACCGGCCGATCCGCTGTGAATCCAAATAAGTAAAACAAATTGACCATATCTACTCTCTCCCCCTCCTCCAGCATGCATTACTCTCTGCTCGCCCCTTCATCAGGTTTTTCTCTTTCTCCCATCTTCCATCAGCATCTTTCTCTCCAGTCTCCCCTCCAGTATGTCTTTCTTTCTCTTCTCCCCCAGCTTGTCTTTCTTTCCCCTTAAACATTTCACTCTCTCACTTCTACCCCCACAATGTCTTTCTATTTTCCTATACCCCTAGCATTTTTTTCTCTCTTCTCTCCCCCAGCATATCTTTCTTTCTCCCCCTTTATCTCCATTGTCCACCAGCATTTCTTTCTCTCACCCCTCAGCATGTATTTCTCTTTCCCTTCCCCCAAACATGTATTTATCTTTGAAAAGAGGGGGAGATTCCCAGCACTCAAAATAAAAGACTATACAACAATGGGTTTATGCGAAAGAATAAAGTAATATATTGTGTAGCCCAATGCCCCATACTATGTTTTTCCTGACCCTAGCACTGTAAGTCCTGGTAAGGAGCAGGCAGTGTTAGGGTTAAGTCCCTCTCACGTGGGCCAGCATGTGAGTACCCTCAGTAAGGAGTTAATTTGTAGGTGCAGGCTGGAAACTGTTGGAGCATGTGCTGGGCGAGTGTGGGGGGAGGGGTTGTGGGCTCACTGGAGGAGTGCTGCCCAGTTTCTGCTTAGAAGTGGGACCTCTCCCTCTCCACTCCAGCATGTCTTTCTATCTCCTACCAGCATTTCTCTCTCCTCTACCTCCCAGCATATCTTCCCCCTCTCCTCTCCACTTCTTTATGTCCTCTCTCCTTCAGCATGTCTTTCTCTCACCTCTGCCCTCTAGTATATCTTTCACTCTCCTCTCCCCCAGATTGTATTTTTCTCTCCCGCAGTATGTCTTTTTCTATCCTCTCCACCCATCGTGTTATTCTCTCTTCTCTCTCCTCCAGCATTTGGTTCCCTCTCTTCTACACCCACTATGTCTTTCTTTTTTGATACCATGTAGCATATTTTCTCTCTTCTCTCCTCCAACATATATTTATGTCTCCCCCTTTCTCTCTACTCTCCCCCAGCATGTCTCTCTTTCCTCTCTCCGAAAAGCATATTTCCCTTTTCCCTCTCCCATCCAGCATGTCTTTCACTCCCCTCTAACCCCCAGCATTTCTTTCAATTTCCTCTTCCCCCAGCATTTCTTTCTCGCTCCCCACATTATATCTTCCTCTGCCCTCACCCCTCCAACATGCATTTTTTCTCAACTCTCCCATAGAATATATTTCTCTCTCCATCTTTCACTTTACTCTTCTCCAGCATGTCTTTCTCTCTTCTCCCACAAAAACATATTTTTCCCATTACCTCTCCCATCCAGCATTTCTTTATCTCCCCTCCCCACTCCAACATGTTTCTCTCTCCTCTCCCCAGCATTTCTCTCTCCCCCCAAATGTCTTTCTCTCTGCTCTCCCCCCAAGAATATCTTTCTCTCTCCCCAGCATTTCTTTCTCTCCCTTCTCCCTTCACCAGTATGTCTTTCCATTTCCTCCCCTCCAGCATTTCTTTCTCTCTCCCCTCACCCTTCCACCATGTCATTCTATCCCTTATACCCCCATCATGTATTTCTCTCTCCTTCCCCCCAGCATGTATTTCACTCCCTTCTCCCCTCCATCATGTCTTTCTCGCCCCCAGCATATCGTTTTCTCTCATCTCCCCCCTATATTTATTAATCTCTCTCCTCCCTCCCCGGCATGTCTTTCTCTCTCCTCTAAGTAAAAAGTTAATAAATGCTGCACACTAATAAAAAATCAAAAGGGGATACAACTACCGGTGCTCTTGGTTCAGGATTCTCTGTGTCAATCCAGGGTTAACGAAATGAAGAAAATCAGGGCTCCACGGATTTGCTCAATGAACTAATTTATTGCCAATATACTTGACGTTTCCACCACACAGGCCTTTCTCAAAAGCAGAAATGGCATAATGTGCATAACCGTGAACTCAACCCTCTTATAGCCCCAAAACCAGGTGCCATAAATTGTCCAATTAGTCCAATAAAGTCCCTCATCATCCAGCGCCATCGCTCTGTTGAAAATCTCCTTCCTTATTGACATCATGTGTTGATGTGTCATCCAATAGGAATCCTCTTCTGTGTTCTCACGAGTGTTCCTGCATCAAAGCTCCTCTTAGTAAAATCGTCATCGCGTCCGGATCGCGGTCTCCTTACTCCATATGCAGATTGGCAGAGTAGCCTGTCATGCGTCCTGATTGGCGATGTTCTGGTGGAGTGACGTCATGATGTCTGTCTCCCAATGCCATCTCCTTTTTGTTCTGCTGTCTAGGCAATCAATGACTGTAAACAGAGTTAGAGGAATTGAGTAGACAATGTAAATAGAGTTCTGCAGAGTTCTGCCACATATAGCAGATGGATGATGGATTATAGTGTTTAACCCTATTACACCCACTGCAAATTATTACAATTATATATATATAAAAAAAAAATATATATATATTAAAAAATTGTAATTACCGTACAGTAATGATATTAGAAGGGAATACAGACCGTATCATCAGACAAAGTACATCAACAGCAGCAATTCAGGAGCCTATAGAGACAACGTGATATTAACGTTCTGTCAAAAAACACCCAAGAGTCAGATTGTCATTAAGACCCCTTGGAAAGAACGTATTGAGTGTATAGATCCAATATGCTTCACGCTGTAAAAGTGTAATATCCTTGTCTAATCCTGCAATGGGTTTGTGGACCTGTTCGATGCCCATCATCCTAAGTGATGCTATATTGTGCCGATGTGACGCACAATGTTTAATCAGTTCTGTATCATCCTTAGCATGAGCTATCTTGCTTTTATGCTCGATATACCGTGTCTTTAACATGCGTGTTGTTTTGCCAATGTATCTGAGACCACAGGGGCAGGTGATCATATAAATAACGAAAGTGGAGGTGCATGTTATTCTTTCTTTGATAGTGTATCTTTTACCACTTCTCGGATGTGAAAATTCTTTCCCTATGTTCAGGCAATTGCACACAGAACAGTTATAGCATCGATAGCATCCTGGTTTAGGTGTATCAAGGAAATGCGGTATGGTGTAATGCTCCCTTTATATATATATAATTGTAATAATTTGCAGTGGGTGTAATAGGGTTAATCACTATAATCCATCATCCATCTGCTATATGTGGCAGTACTCCACAGGACTCTATTTACATTGTGTACTCAATTCCTCTCACTCTGTTTACAGTCATTGATTGCCTAGACAGCAGAACAAAAAGGAGATGGCATTGGGAGACAGATATCATGACGTCACTCCGCCAGAATGTCGCCAATCAGGACGCAGGACAGGCTGCTCTGCCAATCTGCATATGGAGTAAGGAGACCGCGATCCGGACGCAATGACGTCATGACGCCATGATGCTGATGAGGACGCCGACGTGATGACATCACATGAAGAGGAGGTTCCCTTCTGGCACCACTCCATTTTACTAAGAGGAGCTTTGGTGCAGGAACACTCGTGAGAACACAGAAGAGGATTCCTATTGGAGGACACATCAACACATGATGTCAATAAGGAAGGAGATTTTCAACAGAGCGACGGCGCTGGATGATGAGGGACTTTATTGGACTAATTGGACAATTTATGACATCTGGTTTTGGGGCTATAAGAGGGTTGAGTTCACTGTTATGCACATTATGCCATTTCTGCTTTTGAGAAAGGCCTGTGTGGCCGAAACGTCAAGTCTATTGGCAATAAATTAGTTCATTGAGCAAATCCGTGGAGCCCTGATTTTCTTCATTTTGTTTTGTCTCCCCTCTCCCATCCACAGGGCCTTCAACAGGGGGAGTCTGCCGGGGTTGGCGTCCCGAGACCCGTGAGTCAGGGGGCCTTGCATCCCGGGCCCCCTGCGCGACCGGTTTTTTTTACAACAAAAAAAAGTGTAATAAAAAAAAAAATGCCAGCGATCCCTGTGCTCCATAATTTAGTTCTATTGTTTGTTATGTTGCTTTTAATAAGAGATTAGTTTTAGAGATTGACTTTGTTATACTTTTATTATTGTATTTGTATACACGATTAGTATGGCGTTTTCCACTTTTTGTATACACTTTTGGTATGTCCATTCTCCCTACCCATAGAACGTCATCATAGTGAGCTGATAGGCTTTTGCCTACAGCATTTCCAGCCAATCCACACACGGTATTTGCCGTCACGTCACTTCCGGTTTGGGGAAAAGACTGCAAAGATGAATACTCACAATAGAATGACATACTCTCTGACGAAGTGCTACCATAAGCGTGAAACGCATTAGAGTACTTACTTTGTTTGTGCCATGTTGTTACTTTTACAATAAATAGATCTTATTTAGTCTTTACATTGTAGCCCCTTATCCTTTTTGATGCTGTGCTTCGTTTTTTCTACTGAATCTCTTCGTCATGTAGCAGCTCTGAGTTCACTGCTAGAATCCCTACCTATAATTTGATGGGAGTTTTGTGCTTGTAAAAACAAGCATTAATAGATAGTTAAAAGGTTTTTGGATATATCAAAATTACAAAATAGAAAACACATAATATATACAAAAAAAATTGTGTGTGGGTATACTTGTAAAAGTCATAAATTATATAATAATAAAATTTAAAAAAGTACTTTAAAAACCACCGGGATTTCTAAATGAGAAATCTTTAAGTGCATTCAATAAGAGATAATAATTATAGCATTAAGAGAAATTGTGTTTGAGCTACACTGAAATGGATACTTTAGAGACCAAATTAAGTGCTGGTAATTGTACAGTATTATCAAATGTCTGGGTCCATTTAAAAGCAAAATGTTATTAATTGTAATCCTATATTTTTATAAAGAATTGAAATTACAGCATGGATTTAATCTAAACTGTAATTTCCAATTCTTTATAAAAATGTAAGAATATTTTTAATAACATTTTGCTTTATATGAATGCATTAAAGCACATTCATGCAGACACCGGTGCTTTTTTTAGATTGCATAAAATACAACCCAAGCAGCATTCAGTGCAAAGCTATATGTAAAAAAACTATTGAGTAGCATGAGGTATATTTATTTGACATGCTTGCAAACTAATGTAACTGTGTAATAGTAGACAACACTGTTCTTTATTGGGACAATTTTATGTCCATACTCCTGCAATTATTTAATGAGAACTCATTCTGCTTAAACTATGGACTAAAGATGTGAAAAACTTCTTGTCTAAATCTGTGAAGCATGCACACTTTGCATTTATTTTGCTTTGCAAGAGAAAAAGAGAGACATTTTTAGTAGAGTACCCATTAAGCTAATTTGCATATTTTAAATAGCTAAATTGCATATATAAATTAGCTTATTTCCCAAGTATCTCAGGTGGTACCTCTCCACTTGTTATATAGATGAGTGTTTTGGGAGGTAAGTAAGTCAAGGTCTCTCTCTCCCTCTTTCCCATTATGGACATTTATACTAGGCAAAACTGCTTGTGAATATTTAAAAAGGTTTCTCTCTCTCTCTCTCTCTGAACAGTATGTAGCTACCTTGCATACCTCTGACTTCACTCAATTACATTGTGTTGATTTCTTTGTGTCTTTTCATAATAATTGTAATATATTTTGTGTCAGTTACTGTTATTATGCTTGGATTAATGTTTGGATAATCTTCCATTCACTTAAATTTGCCCTTACTTTTTCTCTCCTATAAATCCCATAATGTATTCACATTTCTCTAGTGAAATTCGATAGATTCAAATAAAATTGTTGACTTTCACTTCAAATTGTCAATTATGCCCAAACTTTTTTGTTCTATTTTTAAACTTTTTTTGAGCAAAACAAAGACCAACTCAATTTTGCTAGTTCGCACATCTCTACTATTTCATGTTCACTATTGCAAAAACTGGTCACAAGAATAATACAATGCAGTGGAAGAAAGTGTCCTCTGGTGCATGGACCGAAGTGAAGGAAAAAATAACGAAAAACAGAAGAGACAAACAATGATGTAATATTGTTTAAGAATTATTATACCACACATGTGACATAAACAATATGCACTGACATGCAGTCCGACTCGTGTGGCGGCTAAAAAGTTAGGTAGGACGCAGGAGAGTTCCCCTAAGCCACGAGCCGATGAAGAAGGTGCAGGAAATGTATTTCTCCCCCCCACCCCATGTTCCCGGAAGGATTCACTCATGTCATTCAGATACAGGGAACCCCGCTGTGTTAATTCTGATGGGTCATTAAGTCTCCTTGCTGAGACAATGATTAAACACGAGCACAGATGGAAAAAAAACAAAGCAGAAGTAGGCCGTGTGCTTCTGATACTGGTTGTACTGTATGATAGTGGTGCCAACAGTAATGAAGAAGGGGCAGTAGGGCCAGGCTTGTGAGGAAGTATGAGGAGTTCTGTCTTTGACATGATAAGTTTGAGTCGGCGGAGGGTCATCAGGATAATATAGTAGAGAAACATTAAGAGATGTAAACAGAAGATCAGTAGCACAGCCGCCCCTAATTGATGCAGAACTCATCAGAGGTAGGTAAAATTAAAAGCACTTTATTAAACTACATAAAATGATACAAAGTAGGACAAACAAAAATTGAATTTCACGCCCTATCTGGTGCTTTCTCAAGGATTTTTTCCTACTTCGTATCAATTTATGTAGTTTAATAAAACTCTTTTAATTTGACCTACCTCTGGTGAGTTCTACATCAATTAGGGGTGGCTGCTCTACTGTTATTCTTTTCTTGTTCTACAATATTTGATCGGAGAGATGCCACAAAGGTACATGGATCGCCCTATCCAAGGTACATCAGGCGGCTGTCGAGGAGAGGAGAACGGTGACTGATCATGAGTAATAGAGTCACTCCACACCAGACATTCATACAGAGACACAGGTTCTTATACTGCAACAGCAATTGGATTGTTGCAGAGATCACTTTCCTTCATCTAGCGCAACAGGTCTGGCTCTTATGGATATACCCTAGCTCTAACCCCTCATTACCTCTTATTATTGCATTGCCTACTCTCCAAATATCCCCACTAGTGCCCTGCTTTTATTGTTCACTTAATCAGGCTGTAACTGGCCACAGTATCTATCCCTCTGAGCTTATACTGTAGTCTTTTTTTTCTGCTCTATTCAGAGATGTTGGCCTGTACAGCAGGTGTAAGGTCAAGAGTTGAAAAGTTAATGTGTGTGTCATCAGCATAGAGGTGATATTTGAACCAAAGATATGGGATAAGGTCACCTAGAGAGAAAGTGAAAACAGAAACCGTTACAGGACAGACCACTGGTGTGCACCCACAAAAAGATTGATAAAGGTTTGAGGTGATAGCAAATGAGACACTGAAAGTACGATGGGAGAGGTAAGATGAAATCCAGGATAAAGCTCTGTTATGGATACCAATAGTATGGAAAATGTGAAGGAGAGGTTGAGTAATATGAGCAGAGAGTAATGTCCTTTGTCTTTGGCAGCGTGGAGGTCATTAGTTATTTTGCTAAGGGCTGTTTAGGTGGAGTTAGCAGTGCAGAAGCCAGATTGTATAGGTCTAGGAGAGACCAGCATGTAACAAAATAGAGCAGGCGACAGAATAAAAGGCATTCAAGAAGTTTAGAGTCAAAATGCAGGATTGAGATAGGGTTATAATTAGAGAGACAGGTAGAGCCAAGCTTGTTTATAAGTCATGTCCTGTGTGGTCATAGGCAAAATTAGTTTAACCCCCAACTGGTCAAGATGCCACACTATTGTAGAATCTGTGTTGTGATTTTGTAGGTCCTCTACCTGATGGAACTTGAGAAAGAGAGAACTGATGTAGTGGGCAGGAGGCACAGATGATTTACTCTCACAGGCACTCTTCATTCAGGCATACCTTGATGCATACCCTACTGTAGGTTCTTGTACTCTATCCCAATAACTTGGATCATCTTGGTACAAGGTTATTGGGGTCCCCATCACAAGATCTGGATAGGCTTTGCTTCCAACTTCCCAACTGTTCTCAAGATCTCTTCTATGTGGCTGTAAGGATACCATAGCTTGGGTCTCTCCAGCCAGATATAACTAAAGAACTGGAGAACTCAAGGACATATGAACTATAAAAATAATTAGCAATAGAGAAAGGGCAAGGTAATGAATAATTTTTTTACTGGATTATTCCCTCCCTCTTTATAACATTAGATACTAGTAGGGGCATACATGACTCCACATTTAATTAACCCATTTTAGGCAGTCCCAATTTACCGGGGCTACACTTGATTGTAATAAATTTAATCTGACAAGCAAGAAAATGAGTCATACAAAAAAAAATACCCCTTTCAGCAGTAGATCTAGACTATCATGTCAAATTGATTATGATCCTAAAATGCTATATCCATCAAAATCTATTTTTTTCATCATCCAATGTTGATCTAAAGCAGAGTTCACCATATTTTAGCAGATTTACACTGAGAAAATCAATTGTATACAGAAAAGAAAAAAGATTCAAATGGAAATCTGATTTTTATTAACTGTAATTTATGTAAAAATAATTGGCATTTAATGGTTAAAAATATATTATGCTATTAGTTAAAAACATACTGAGACTTTAAACGATATACACAGAGAGCAAAATTCACAGTAGTTGAATTTTTAAACTTCTCCTTTGTTATGAGATGAAATATTGTATATCCCCATACAACAAATAGGAAAATAAACTTCAAAGAATAACAAAGACAGAAAAAGATAAATCTACCTGATATGCATCCTCTGTTCTGCACTCTGCCTAATCTCAATAATAATGTTTTTCCCAGATGCTCTTCTGTAAAAGAGCAAAGGACAGTAAAAAGTTAAAAGATGCAATTAGACCCTCAAATAATCTGTTCAGATTTTCTTATAGAAATGTTCTACAGGGCATTTGGGATAATAAAGGAGTGGCTCCGTGATAATATCCCTTTATTTGAAGTGAGTTAACCTGGTGTGGCGTCCAGTGTAAGCTCTCCTTTTGATCTTGGCCATGTCACTGTGAAATGGGCAGGCAAATTATTGGAGATAAGGGAAAAGCAGAGGTATTAAATACATTATTTGCCTCTATATTTAACAGGGAGGAATCAATTGCAAAAACAGTGCCACAGGAAGAAGCCACAACCTGTATAATAACGAACAATTGATTAACTGAGGAAGAAGTGCAAAGGTGGCTTGATAAAATTAAATAAAATAAAGCAGCATAGGGGGTGGTTATCACTGCTCAACCTTAATATTTAGTAGTAGAATTGAGTACACGGCGGTGCATGGGGAATAGAAAATGTATTCTTAACAAATGATCCAGAATGACCACAAAAAAGGATTCCCACTAATTTGCACACAACCCAATTGTCTTAACAACATTCAGGGGAATAATTCCAAACTCCATATAGGAAACCAGGAGGTTTTAAAACACAAAAACAAAAAATTATTTATTAATCTATACTAACTCTTCTAAGTGAAACAAAATTCTATTTTATAACATTTTTATGTATATTAATAAAATCATTTAAAAGAGGAAGCACTGGAGTATGGAGTTGGGCTGTGTGCAAATTTGTGGGAATCCTTTTTTGTGGTCATTCTGGATCATTTGTTAAGAAAATTAAATAAAGCACCCTGAAGGCATACATCCAAGGCTACTTAAGGAGTTAAGTTTAATAATAGTCAAACTGTTGTATTTAGTTTTCAAGGACTACATTTCCACAGTCTAAGTACCACAAAATTGGCATAAATCAGATGTGGTGCCTTTAAAGATGCAGTCTCGGGATCCAGCTCGCACTCCAGGGACGCTCCGTTAGCTTTCTGCTAGCTGCCCATGGGTGATTTTGTGCCCCTAAAAAGCGTCTTCACCTGCTAATCCTTGAAAAAAAATCTGGATGAATCCCACGCCCGCATGGAGGGTGTTCTCACATGGAGCCGCACAGAGGATCATTCAGAACCCGAGGTATAATCAGTATGTAAAAATTGAGCTAGATCACTACCAGGGAATGACAGTCCTTTAAGCCTGATATCAACAGTGGGGAAGTTACTTGAAGGTTTAATAAGGAATACTATTAAGAAATACCTAATGGATAACAACATTATTAGTAATAGTCATCATGGATTTATACTGTAGGTTATGCCCAACTAACCCTAAAAGTTTATTTCATGGGGTAAGAAGTAATTTAGACTAGGGTAATGCAGTTGATGTGATCAAATTATATTTATAAAGGATTTTGATACAGTGAAAAACAAATGATTAGTGTTAAAAATAAATAAAATAAAGGAAAATAAAAATATTTGCACCTGTATTGAATACTGAAAGAGTGTGTTACGGTTGAGTATGTTTCTATGTACTGTCTAAGAGACAGACTATCTAGGATTGGGTGGAGAGTAGAGACCGACCTGTACATGGGATCTGAATCCTGAAGCAATACAATAGTAGGATCCGGTTCCGGGGTCAGATGAGAGGCAGGATGGTCATGGTAACTGTTCCGGGGTCAGTGCTGGAGAGAGGCAGAATGGTCAAGATCACAGTTCCTAGGTGAGGGGTGGAGAGAGGCAGAATCGTAGAGGTGAAGCCATGTGAAAACAGGCAAGGGTCTAAGGCAGGCAAGACAAGAATTCCAACAGGAGACTAGGCAAGGAGTACCATGCACAGGCAAGGAGGAAAATGGAGTGGAATCCATTAAAGGGACAAGGCAGATGAGAACAATTGGCTCCGGAAGAGGCTAACTTCCTGCATAGGTAGCCATATTGGTAGAGGCAGGGAAAGTAGAGAGGGGAGAGAGGTGAGAGGGGCAGAGAGGGCAATTTGATTTAGCAGGTATGTATATATATATATATATCCCCTTCAAATGAATTAGGGAAACATACCTCTGCTGAAAAAGGAGCACACCTGAGCTATATGCTAATGGCTATGCTAATATTTATGCAAAGTATTTTTAAATGAGTCCCATCCCACACTTGCTAAAATAATTTCCATACCAACTATATAGAGTTAATAATAAGCCTAAGGCACCAACCTAATGACTGGAATCATGTCAGTCTGAACAGGACTAGAACCCACACAACCACTGCTTTTCTAGGCCACAGCTCTAGAAGTATGAGCTAAATCACCTGAATGGGAGCATTATTGTCACACCCTACTTTTGAGCTGCTCACTGCTCATACATGTAGCTAATCTAGCTATTAGCATATCTTACAGGTTTCTCAAATGTGCTCCACGAGAAACCATAAACTGCCAACAAAGAAATGGAAGTGGTCAGCTTTTAAAGGAAGCCAGGGGCATGGAGCTACTACAGGTGTATGCACTCATTATTGTGCTAAACGATGGATATACACAACAATGGCTACAGCATACAGTAACAGAACAGGGATACAAATATTCACTGTGTCATTTGCCAGTGTCAGATACATAATGAATTGAAATACTTAATTTTACAATAAATAAAACTCTACAAACTGCAGAAAGCTATTCCACATGCTTCCCACAGCACACAAAGTGTTATTGGGTTGATACGTCTAAAGCACCTTAGAAATGGGGTATAGTGTCAGACCCTGTAGGATCAAAAGTAGGAACACAATATCTGTTATTCAGAACAACAGTTCTAGCAGTGTGATTTAAACCAGCTGATGGGTTGCAGTGCACATTGTTTACTAACAGCATAACTCCAAGGGATATCTAGTTTGTTGACTGTATTTGTAACCTTGAAAGCACTTCAAGCATAAAGTAATAATACTGGTATGTACTGAGGGCTATGAGTTACTGAGGCCAGGTGACATTAAAAAAAAAAAGACTGTGGTTTAGAAGAAAAACCTCTACTACTCTAGAGATTACACAGTTATAACTGCGGTTTGACAAGCAAACACTATAATTATTTGTAGATGAATATATGGATATTAAACATTTTCATCTTTATTATTACACCAGATCTGTGCAATTTCTTTAAATAGATTGAGCAGGAGGCATTACATACATTGTACTGTATGTACCTATCTAGTTAAGCAGATAGGATCTCTTTCAGGGTGACTGCACCTCTCAAGAAGCCAACCAGTGATTGAACGCATTTTGATTTTTCAATCTGTTTGGCCATAAAGTGGGCAACAGACACATTGAAGTATTACCTTTTATGCAGTTCTTTTATGCTCATTACAGATCACGCACCCCTACAGTGGATGCATAGAAATAAAGAAAAGAACTCGAGAGTTACCCGTTGTTTTTTGTCGTTGCAACTTTTCAACTTCACGGTCCAACATCGGTCAGGCATACTACACGGTAATGCTGATGCACTCTCTAGGGTGCACAGTCTCGGTGCATGGGCCGCTCCACTCGGTAACGTTATGCTGGGAAGGGGGATATGTGACAGGGTCATTGACTCTGTATAGGTTAGTCGGAGATGGCAGTATGCATGCTTTACAGTAGACGAGGGGTTAACCCAGCTTGTTAAGCAGTCCACAGGTGATTCAAATTAAGCTAGTTCACCTGCTTTAAAACAGGAAGAGGAAATGTCTCTGGGGCGGCAGTCTCTCTCAGGCACAGAGAGAAGACAGAGGTGTTGACAGACAGACACAAGCTGCTCAGATTGATCCTGTCCCGAGGGGGAATAAAGCTCCCAGGTAAAGAGCCAATATTGTTGAACATTGTTGGGCTGGACTAGGTTAGCTAGCCAGCCAGGTAGATAGCCTGCACTTTTGTTTAGTCAGTGCCCCAACCGGGGTTAGGTTTTTGTTTACATTTTCATTTAAAGGGACAGAGTACCCATTGTTTTAGTTACCATTTTTGGACAAATAAATCCACCAGCACTATTTCACCAGAAAAGTCGTGTTGTCTCCTCACTTACCATGGCCATCCTGCTACAATAGATATAGGTACTCCTAAATCAAACAGTAAATCACTGAAATAATGAGAAAAAAAGGGAAACCCTCTAAGAGGTATTAAAGTTGGATAAATAATATACAAACACACCAGGGATGTAGCATACACACTGATTTCCTAAATCGAATAATTGGCTACAAACTGTATTAGAAATATACATAAATCAAACAGTTAATACATAGAAATGAAGTACACCATATAAGAAGTCTAAATTCAAACAACAATGTAATAGTAAATACACCCGGAGACTTGCGTGTAAAAGAAACACACAAATTACCTGAATTGAACAATGAGCTACACAATTTGTAGAGAATTACTAAAGAAATACTTGAATCGCACAGTAGATCTATAAAAGTGGAAATAACCCTATATGGGATCTAGACAACAATCTAGAAATGGACACACCTGGAGACTAAAATATAGAACAGCAACTGCAATATTTGCTTCTACGCAATATCACAATTAGAACAGTGAGTACCGAGAGAGGAGATTTTGTTCCTACAATATGTCTTGAATGCACATTAGGCACAGAGAGAATAAATCTTAATTCTGAAATACTGTATATCTTAAATCGAACAATTTAGCACATAGAGATATAAGTACATTGAAAAATTCTTAATTCGAACACTTAACATCACAGTAGCGAACATCAACAAATTATTGTTTGTGATATAATATCCAACCAGAAATAAACAATACATATTGCAAAAGAAGAATGCATAAAATGGAGTCAGAACAATCTTTTGACTCCTAAGGTCTCAATCAACACATTTTAATCTCTAAGAAATGATCCCAGGTCTATGTCAATATTAAGACCATATGGGGATAGGGTTTTGAGAACATAAATCCAGTATGTTTATTGTTTGGAGATTTGAGTTGTTTTATTACCTCCCCATCAATTATGTTTGACCTTATCAATACCCATACATTTCAGCCCCTTTGGGTCTTGGGCGTGATGTTCTTTAAAATGTTTCGACACGCTGTGCTGAGTGAGGCCTTTTTCAATATTCACAATATGGTCTGCAATCCTGAGCTTTAATTTACGTGTTGTCCTCCCCACATACTGCTTATTGCAGGGACATTGCAACATGTAAATTACATGACCAGAATTGCAGTCAATGAAATCTTCAATTTCAAACACCTCTTTTGTTGTTTCTGATTGTATAGATTTATATGCTTTAGTGGAATTTAAATTCAGTTTACAACCTTTACAATGTAGACATTTAAAAAAGCCCTTGGTCACATTTTGTCGCTTTACTACAGATGCAGCGGCCATTATTCAAACACTTCACGCGTTGTATACCTCGGAATACCCATGTCATGGCGCGGGATTTCTTCCAACCTTCCCGTCCCTTCCCGCCTTAAGACGTGAATGCAGAAAATGGCATTTTAGTGTTAACCAGTGTTAAACAATGAAATTGACACAGTAGCACAGTACTGTACACATTACAATTCAATAATTTCTGCCACGGATACGAAACAGAATCCATGAAATTCAAACAAAGCAACCGCGACAAACACTGGGGCCTGGGGTGATTGGCCACGTTCATGCCACGTGGAATACAGCAATGCACACGAAAACGGCGCAGTGATTTGCTCGAATAACGTCCACTGCATCTGTATCTTTTTCTTAAGGCAACTTGGGGCTAATCTCTGCTTTAAATTGGGTGCTTTTGTGAATATCACCGGAGGTTTTTTGGGCATAATCTGTTGGAGGATGGGATCTTTATGTAAAATCTCCATGTGTTTATTTATTCTTCTTCTTATCTGTCCTGATGAGCTATTAAACTGTGTAATCAAAGGTACTGAAACCCTATTTTCTTCTCCTTTGTTTTAATCGAATCCTTATCTTTATATTTTATTAGAGTGGATCTATCCATCTCTGAAACTTTCTCACATGCTCTTTCTACCACTGTTGTTTTATATTTTCTTTCTTTAAACTTAGTCATCATATCTGATGCTTGCTCTTCAAAAACGGTATCTTGTGTACAGCTGCGTTTGAGTCTTTGCAGTTGACCTAGTGGGATGTTATCCAGGCAACTCTCCAAATATCCACTATCTGTTTCTAAGAAATTATTGCAGTCCACTTTTTTAATGTAGAAAGTTTAGGGCACAGGTCCCAGTGACAGTGCTCAATCCGGTTCAGACATAGATGAAATCATTGTATAAACACATCAAAATCCACATATCAAGGTAATGGAAGCACATAAAGCTAAACAGAGTATTGGACCCAGTGTATGATGAACAGTGATCCTTCTGTAGTATTTTAATGCCCATAAAACAGAGTCAATTAAAGGGTTGACTTACCAATAATCTTGTAAGACTCCACAGGGCAGGCTGTCCTCACTGTCACACTGTTACCGGTCAGTCAATCCCCATGAATAAGGGGGAAAAACAATACTCACGGCGTAGCAGCTTCCAAGGTGCGTGCATCACGCTTAGTTGTCTTGCTTGAGAAAAATCCTAGGTTTGCAGCGGTGCACAGCAATTAGAGTAGGGGACTAGCAGTGTAAGGGTTAAAAATATTTTATTAAAGTGACATGGTAACGGGGACAAACACTCTGACGCGTTTCGGACAAAACATCCTTTGAATAAAAGGACGTTTTGTCCGAAACGCGTCAGAGTGTTTGTCCCCGTTACCATGTCACTTTAATAAAATATTTTTAACCCTTACACTGCTGGTCCCCTACTCTACTTGCTGTGCACCGCTGCAATCCTAGGATTTTTAAATTTTTTAATGTAAGTTGTTGTCTCTAGATGTCCCTCAACTACATAGATACCATTGTGTGCGGTGAAAGATTTGGCTACTTTACCACTGCTATATTCTTTGGAGAACATTAAAATTGTGGCTTCTGACCGATAAGATCGTGTTCCAACTGTACTGGAGAATAGCTCTAATTCATCTCTTCAGTTGTATGTTCTTCTCGTATCTATATTTGAATACCTACTACAGACATACAGTAGTAAAACTATTTTTTGTCCCCTTTTCCCTTTTTTCTTTTTCTCTGCGCGTAGGTCATCTACATCATATATATATATATATATATATATTTATATTTAATGACAATAATAATAAAAACGAAATTGGGAGGGGGTTAAATTAATTGAAATAATACTGCTAAGCTGCCTGCATGCTTCCTTATAACCCCCCCCCCCCAAATTGAACCTTTAATTTGGGCCATGCACGAAAACCGCAACATGAACCAAAATGAATATTATATCAAAACTGTCCAAAACAGTCATCCCGTGGCATAAACAGCGAACGGCGACTACTGTATTTTTTACATAATTACAGCGACTGCGAGGACATGCTTTGTCTTAAAGACAATTAGGCAGTACATGTCTGGTCACAGTGTCACAACTCAGGTTTTAATTTAACTGCCAGGTAATTATAGTGATTGAAATATATATATATATATATATATATATTATTACATTAACTATAACTTAAATCTTCAAAAGTTACTGTGTTAACAACGTTGTAGAAAGTGGATACATATTTACCCAATGGTGTCTTCCAACACTGGGACTGTTGACGCGTTATGTTACCTCACGTTGTCTACGTATTATACACTTCATCCGAAGGTCACAGTTAGGGATTACTCTCGCTGGTTAAATAGCCCCTATTGTCCAATCAGAGTGGTCATTGGTAATATACCCAGTTTCCCAGTACAGTATATAGATCAAACTCAATAATTCAATGTTAAATATCAAAAATCAAAAACTTTAGCAAACACTGATACAACCTTGGCTGGCGTAATGGTGATAATATAAATGTAATAATAAGTATGTTCATACTTATCATAATAATTACATTAAAGTGCTTCTGTGATAATGTTAATATAACTAAATTAACAGATGGTCTAAGGACCTACGAATAAATATATAAACACAGTACAGGTCCGGTACACCCACTAGGTGAGCTAGGGCGGCACATTTTGGGATGCAACAGAGGCAGCATGCGGGAGGTTAGGAACAGAACAAGCTGATTACCTCTGCATTAATCCCGCGCTGCTGCCACACTTGACTGCGGCAGGATATGCGCGTGCTGCAGCTACATGTTCTCCCTGCACACTACTATTCATGGTAGAGTGTGTGTAAAAACCGAGGGAGTGTGTGTAAAACAGAGGGGGTGGGTGTAAAAACAGAGGGAGGGTTTAAAAATGGTGGGAGGAATGACGGTGTAAAATGGAGGGAGGGAGGTGTTAAAATGGAGGGAGGGGGGTTGTTAAAACAGAGGGAGGGTTTTAAAAACAGAGCTGGGGATGTTAAAACAGAGATGGGAGTTTGTAAAAATGGAGGGGATAGGGGGTGTAAAAATTGAATAATAGGGAGATGAGAAAGAGAAGGATGGAGGTGAGAGAGGTGTGGGGGTGAGTGAGATGGAGGGGTGAGAGGAGCGAGAGAGAGGAGGGGTGAGGGGAGTGTGAGAGAGAGAGAGAGAGAGGAGCGGGGTGAGTGAAAGAGGTGTGAGGATTGAGAGAGGGGAGCATGTAGGGTGAAGCAGGAAGTGTGGCATCTGTGGCAGAGGATGTCTCAGTGCTCCAACTTTGGCGACCTGAAAGAATGCGAGAACTTCCAGTGCCAGGGAGGACCTCCACAGCCAGGTAATTAATTTAAACTCAGGGGTGAGAGAGGATGAGGAGGGATAAGGTGGGTGAGAGAGAATGAGGAGTATGAGGTGGTGAAAGAGGATGAAGAGTGGATGAATGGAGGTGAGAGGATGACATGGGGTTGAGGGGAGGAGGGGGAGAGACTGTGTTGATCCTGGGCAAAAACCTCCTGGAGATCTACATTGGAATAGATACATACTGTACTGTTCCTTTTTGGTTAACACGGATCCCTAGTAAGCAATCTTTTAGCAGGTGGTATTACTTCAATACTCATGAATTTTAGAGCACTGGGATCACAACGCTGGACAGACTGAAAGTGCCTGAGTAAGTGTGTGAGAGGTTTGTTTTTGT
>WSYH01008075.1:9750-30642 GCA_036426205.1 Ascaphus truei | reverse complement strand
GGGTGACAGCATTACTGAGTTGTGTGATGACAGAGAGCAGTATACACAGGGGTGACAGCATTACTGAGTTGTGGGATGACAGAGGTGAGTGTGAGTGACTGTGTAGACAGGGGTGACATGATTGTGAGTTGTTGTTTGACAGGGGTGAGTGTGAATGTGTGTGATGTGTGTGTGTGTGTGTGTGTGTTACACGGGGTGACAGCGTGAGTCTGAGTTGTGGGATGACACTGAGTGTGTGTGTACAGGGTTGAGTGTGAGTGTGGGGGTGACAGTGTGAGTGTGTGTGTACACGGGTGACAGGTGACAACTCAGGTGACAGCATGACTCAGACTTGTGGGATGACAGTGATTGTGTGTGTGTGTGTGTGTGTAGACAGGGGTAAGTGTGGGGGTGACAGTGTGATATGTCAATTTACCAAGGAGTCCTCAGAGGTTCTGGCCGTATGGTGTCACTGCAAGTGTGTGAGAGTGAAGGAGGTGTGTGTCAGTGATGTCACTGTACCTTTTGACCAATGAGAGTCGTGTGGGAGGCTGACTATGGGAGGGTGTGTGTGTCACAGTGGGGCGTACCTCACAGTGGGGCGTACCTCTTGGCCAATGAGAGTCCGGGTGGCCACGGACCAATCAGATTCACCGCAGATAGCACTAACCTCACTAACCATTCGATTTTATATATTAAGATTTAAAAAAAACTAGATGCCCAACAGTACAGGGATCATTTAAATGTGGGGAGTGTAAGGCGTGTTATTACATGCACCCCACAAAAGATATTCAGAACCCAAGACTCTAAAGCTCATCATATATGCCAGTATATCAATTGCAATTCGAAAAGCAGCTAGAGTATTTATTGTTTGACTTGCCCCTATGGGCTGCAATACATTGGTATGACTACTCGTGAGTTGTGTAGAAGAGTACTTGAGCGTGTCAATAATATCTCTAAAGCCCCCAGGGACAGGAGTTAAATGAAGACATTAACAAGTGTAGCTAGACATTTTTTGCTAATGCGTAATGCTTCACCTAGAGGATTAATCTGTGTAGGAATTGAGAGTACTTTGGGGATTTGGTGAGGCGAACATTTCCTGTTAAGAAAAGAAAGCCATTTGTGTTTATTACTTTGATAGTGTGCAACCACGGCACTTGAATGAGGAGCTTAACTATTCAATGTTTTTAAATTCTATTTTCTTTCTTTTATTTATCTTTATAGTATCATTTCACATCTATGATGTCATAAGTGACTGCTACATAAAGGAGCAACATAGTCACAGCAGACACAGCCCTTGATGAAGCTTGTGCGAAACGCGCATCGGGGCTTTCGGAAATGTGACCGTTGACGTTCTGAGCAGCAGAAGTGACCAAGTTGGATGATGGAGGAAGTTGCCTTAATGCTATGAAAACAAAAGGACTGTATGTGCCATTATTCCTCAGACAGACTGAGGTATCACAAGTATTATAATATACAACAACTTAAAAGTCACATTGAAATTCTATACAACAGGATAGTTAAGACTCCCCTATATATTTATGTAGCCCTGTGTAATTTTGGGGTTACATGCCTCTCGCCTCCTGTGCAATAATCCCTGTTAAAAGGGCAGGTTTGCCAGGAGTAATCATGAGGTTTGCCCTCATCCCCTGTGATGTGTATTGTGTAGTGAAGGAAGTGACATCATGCTCTGTGTCCAATTACAGTGGCACAGGGGTGGTGTCTACTGGAGCTATATAGTATGCAACGCTTCCTGAATTTAGTGTGTGTGAGTGTCTCATCCCACTTGAATGAGACTGTCTGACCCAACACACTGCCAGGGCTCTGGCAAAGATTGTGGCCCTCCCCTAGGGGAGAGGTGGGCAGACTAATCCCCTTACTCTATTAGAGAGTAAGGGAAGAGCAAGGACAGCTTCTAGGGCCCTAACTAGGAGTGGTGTCCAGGGACTTCCTTGAGGTGGGCAACCTTTATGATGAGCGGCTAGAGATCGGCCGCAATGATGGGCAGTCTGCCACTAAAGATGACAATAAAGAATGTCCAATGAAAGCCAGTCCTGATGTATTTTCCCATATCACCGCGGAAGACTCAGGAGTTCTGTAAGCCAGCAGGTGCACCACACTATAGTACATGGGGCAGTTTCCTCACGTAAAGGGCCAATATGAGGGGGGGGGGGGGGGGGGGAACACCGTTACATTCGTGGAGGCGCTGCAGAGATCATCAGGACAGACTTTAGCTAGGCGAACTGAGGAAAGGAACATGTATGCTACCAGGAATGTGCTGCGGAATGGAAGGGAGCCTATGGGTAGTCAGGGGTAGTATGACTGCTTGCAAAGCACACCCTAGGGCCCTGTATGGTGTAAAGTAGATCTGGAGACAGGGCTATTGCTGTTCTAGTCACCTTGAGGCAGCTAGTCGTAGGATGCCTTAGAGGGGTAGCCTGGTTAACGTGGGTCAGGAACTCCTGGGAGGGTCTGCGCTAGGTGTAGCCAACAGTAGGTGATGCCCTAAGTATTGCATGGAGAAGCCCAGAGTACTTCTAGCCAGTAACCAGACTACTAACCACAGAGCACGTATACTGGACTGATACCGTGTACAGAATACACCAGAAAGAGTTTAGCCTAGCCTGAGGTAGTGCAACACAACTGAGTAAGACACACTTACGATAAATGTAGAGGTGCACTGGCATAATTTATTGCATCAAAATGGTGATTGCCCAGCAGAGGAGCACCATGTGCGATTGCAGACAGAAAGTAAAGATGGCGACAAGTGATGAGGTCCCGCGCGGTGCGGAGAGCCCGAAATGGCAGTTGTGTGCGGAGACGCCTATACTGAGTAGGCTGTGGAGTGGCACGAAAGCTGTAGCCGCACCTTTATTGTCCTGCCTGAATTCCCAGGGTGCAACCCTGGAGGATAGCTGTGAGGACATTGCAATTATGTGTGAGAAGGTTGATGGAGTATCTGATTGCCAGGCGGTGATTACTACTCAAGTCACAACTGCTGTTAGTAGGGATTGCAGAGCGATCCAAAATGGCGGCTCCCGCTTCCCTGGGAGACTGCGTGGGCTGTGTGCAGAAAATGATTTTGCAAGAACCTGGCCGGGAGTGGCGCGAAAAAGAGAACCCCACCCTGATCGGTGAAGTGGCGCGAAAGCCGTGGCCTCGCCCTCCTGCGATGTGACAGGCTCAAAGCTGATTCTGGGTCATGACGTGACACTGTGAGACCCTCCTCTAATCTCCACCAGAAGGAGGGGTCCCTGCATCTGCCAATGGAAGTCTGAACTGACTGAGGGAGGAGCCAGATGTGCACTTCCTGTCCCTCAGTTGCGAAGAGCTGGTGAGCAAGAGAGACTGCTGTGCCGTGTGTCTCCCTTAACCAGTGCAACTACTAACTGTGTCAACGCGGACTTTGACATACACCCTTACCAACTTCCAGGAGGCTTCCTGGTAGTGAAGATGGGTGATAGAAAGATTCTGCGGTGCCTATGTATGCAGTGTAGGCTACCGGGCGGAGAAGCCAGCACCACGGCGAGATGCCCTCAATGCGGCATCCACTACTTGTGGGCCATGGAGCCGTTCATGCCTGGGCACGCGGAGGTGGGAGGAGATACAGCCATGCTGACGGCTGGGGCCTTGCCAAAAATCAAGAAAGAGGAGGTCGATCCCGGAGAATGGGGATTGCTACTAATGATGGTGCCTAAGAAGGATGGCGCTGAGGCCTGCAACTGCAGCGAGAACCTGGAACCTCGCTGTCAGTCCCCTGCGGAGGTACCCTTACCGTCCTCGGCATCTGCCTCGTCGGACAATGAGAACGGAAGCCGTGCATCGGTGGTGATGCGCCTACCGGCGGGCCACTACAGCGGTGCTGAAAAGAAGGAAAAGCTACTTACCAGTGATCTCGAGCTGTTGAGTATAGAGATTCCCTGACAGCACGCGCTCGTGCGATCGGAGCAGCGGAAGAGTCCCACAGCCGTGGCGACTCCCAACATGTCGGAGGAAGAGGATCCCATCACAAGCCAGCGAAGTGGTGAGATACCCTCTTACCTCCCACAGGCTCCGATGGAGGCGGCCGAAGAGAAAGGCCCGACCAAGGCCCAAGTGGAGCTGAGGGGCGACATCGAATATCCGGCACTGGATGTCGAGATGGAAGAGGAAGTTCAGATGGGAGACCCCACCCAAGATGGCGCGCCCTCACGAGAGAATGATGACGTCACTTCCGGTAGCCACAGCGGAGCCGACCGGAAGCACCCGTCATCGCAAGTGATCTGTACCAGTCTGTCCCAGGAAGAAATGGACAGGTATCGGCAAGGGGTGAAGAATCGGGGAAACAAGAAAAGTGGTGAGTCTGCTCTGCCCAACGTCACAACGGGTCGCGGCATAGCCAAGCTATTAATTATGATACTGCAACGTAAGAATACTTCCCCATTCCCTCTGCCCAAGGCCACTGCCCCCCCTGCCCCTATCCCTGCCCCTGTCACGTCTCCCTCAGGGTCCCTCTCGAGCCAAGGGTGGTCTGGGGAGTCACGGGACACGTCGGAGGAACGGCCTGGGTCGGCCATGGACTGGGGACTGTTTTACATCTGATGAGGGGTCGGGGAGGGAAGTAATACCTGCTGTGACACCCCCAAAAATGAATCCCACAAATTATACCCATATTGTAAGGGGAAGGCCAAAACGTTATGGGACGGCCACCCGTTCAAATACTACATCTGGTGTCTCTTCTGGTGGAGAGACTGAGGAGTCTGAGACTGCGTTAGCAGTAAAGAAGCAGTCCTCGGAGCATAGTACCAAGTGGTGGGCTCCATTGTATGAGGGGTATTCTGAGTGGTTGGACCGCACCAGATTTATCTTAATGCGGGGAGATGTAGTTGATCACTGGTGGGATGTGGGTGAATACTCGGCTGAGGAAAGCCATGAGGAGTTAGTGAGGAGGTGGGATGAAATCCAGAAGGGAATAGTCATCCCAAAAGGGTCCTCTATACTATATGATCTCATTGCCCCTAAAGAACCACTGTCCTGGGTACTGCCAGGCAAAGCAGGGAATAAGAAGCTGATGAGGATAAGCAGGGCTGAGAGGGCCATAGTAGCGGGATATAAGCAATCTCATGGATTGGAGTATCCTTATGTTCCCGAGCCTCTAATGCAGGAGATAGAGGACAATCGGGGTACCTGGCTAAGGGAAGCTGTGGAGGACTACCTCAAGTCAACGTCTAGTTACTCTGAACACTGAACAGAGGCTAGGATATGTTATCTGATGAGGGTTTGGAGTGCTGGGCGCAACATTTACATGCATTACATGCTCACTAGAGCAGGATAATCCTGGGTCAACCCACAGAATAAGTCTCCACTCAGCAACCCTCACACACTTAACACAGTGCCCCTGGACAGCATGACCCAGAAGTGGACGGGACAAATGAAAGCTGTTAACTGTTTCCATCCTGTTCAATGAATCCCCAATTTGGTTGAGCTGGAGTTAAACTCTCTGTGCTTCTGCATGCTACCCATGTCTGATCTGCAGTTAGTAGCCTTGTGACCCTGCAACTACTCTGACCGCCTGACCACACCTGCACTTAAGGGCTACGCAACTGAAAAATAAATAGAGACCGACAGGTGCTGTCTTAGAATCGACAGATCAATTATCATACATGAGAAAGTATTTGTTGTTTATTTTTATGCCCTAGGAGTAGTGGTCAAAGATGGTACTATAGGGCATGGGTGCGCAAACTGGGGGGGGGGGATACGAGATGTTCGGGGGGCGTGGCACATACAGAGGCCCCACGTTTTCCCCCCACAACATTTAAATGAAATGCCGGTGTCACGGCTGTGCTCGCCACAAACCTGGGTCGGACCGCGTGGCTGAGGTGGGGTTGTAAAAGAGTACTCAGCTTCAGCACAGGAAACAGGAACTGACCGCTGCATGAGACTAGCAGCCGGTCACAGGAACCAGGGGGCTGAAGACAACAAGGAGAGTACTCCGCTTCAGCTCAGGAACAGACCGCTGCGTGACACTAGCAGCCGGTCTCAGGAACCAAGGCGACAGACAAGACAAGGCTTCTGGCAGAACACAGAGACATCCAGGAAGGACTATGCTCGGCAGGGAGCATTGTGGGAAGGCAATACTTAAAGGTCCGTGAACCAATGGCAGAAGGGGCGTGTGGCAGCATTACTTTGGTGAGTGAATCCAGGCTGCAGCAAACATCAGGAGAAGTGCTCCAGGACCGCACAGGTCTGCAAGTTAAGGCAAACAGTAAACCGAGGAGCGGATTACTTACAGCCGGGGAGAGTGCAAGGCCTCGGTAACTCCCTCTTATCTGCTCCCAGCCGGCATCTGGACCCCCAGTTTGTGTCACACAACGTTGTGATGCAGCCGATGCCGGAGAGAAGGTAAGAGGGGGGGGTTGCGAGCAGGCAGGGGGGGCGCAAAGAAAAAAGTTTGCGCTATAGGGTACCGTGCACCACTACTTTTTTTATTTATAAACCCGCTTTCTTTTCACTCCCCCCTTTCCATGACACATCAGTTAACAAGACCTAACACAACAGGCGCAAATGAACACAGTGTGTCCTTGCGCAGTACTGAACAATAATCGCCACGTATCTTTTCATCTCATATACTGTAGGTTTCATTTAAAAAGCCTCTCTTTAATGGAGTTTGCATAATCCTTTGTAAAATGAATCCCACACCCTTTACCCCAGTATGTAACAACTGTTGAGTTTCTTTAAACATTCCACTGCTTTCTAAAGACACTTTGACTATTTCATGGGGGAGACTGCCCCTTGAATCCCACAGCCAAACCCTTCCTGATCTCCCCCAGACTCCGCAAAAGGAACCAACCATCCAGCTCAAACCTTCCCTGCAATGTCTATTGTTGTCTGCCCACGTTACTTTCTTTTTGCTTGACTGTGTTGAGACATAACTGGGGAGCTATTTAAAATCACGGCATCTCTGCAGCACTAAACGCAGCTCTCTCTGGAAGGCTCATCAAAGGATATCAAAAGCCACATCCTAAACACATGTGTCAGCGCCTCCACTTGAGAAAACACAGTCTTATGCCTGCCTTGGTTTTTTTAAATTTTATTTTGATCTAAGCTGTAAATCAAAATGATAATTAAAAGGCCAACTCAGATAACACATTTCAAAGGAAAAGCTTTAAAATCATGCAGAGTATGAATAATGGAAATTCATAAGGTGTTGGGATAGGCCAGCGTAAAATGCTACTTCCTCAAGTAAAACTGGAGCTTCCTCTCCTCACTTCTCAATGGAATATTGGTCAAGAGTAGACTAGAGAATCATTCAACGCTTTCCTTCCCATGTACTTGTAGCGCACTTTCCCCCATGTGTGGTTACGGTGCGTGTATGTGGTGCAATGCCTGATGGTGCCCAGGAGATCTGAGCGTCCACTGTTGGGAACCTGTGATGCACCTGAGTGATGCTCGGTAGTGCCTCCACCTGTACGGAATTCTAGCGTGTGGAATTCTCCCTGTTACAGGACACATGAAGAATACACACTGAGTAAAGCAGAACAGTTTTACTATATGCAGCTAACATAGTTACAGCCTACCCACCAGGCCTCACACGACCGTACCTTCCAATACTCTGCCCCCTCTCAATGGAGTTGCTGTTCCCAAAAGTACCTAGGGGCCCTTGGGCACCAAACCAACCAGGTGTCCACAAGGTAAATCCCCCCACCCAATGTGTGGTAAAGTGCTGCTCACTAATGTGTTGTAACGCCTGTATGCCCGCAGACCTGGCCAGTCCCCAGTACTGAGGTGGGTAAGGGTATAACACGCACCCACAGCAGTGAAGGCGTGCCCGGAGTGTGATAGTTGCATTGCCGGGCCTGGTGAGTAAGGGTTAACGTTATACTTGCTGAGTCCGGGGCGCCAGAGGTCGGAAGGCATTGTCCAAGAGCCAGAGTCCAGGGATGGAGAGAGCAGGAAAGCTATGCAGAGCAAGGTATGAGAGGACAGACTGGGGTTATAAAGGAGGGAGGACAAATAGCAGGAAGGGGTGGAGCAGGGGTTTGTCTGGGAGCTTGCAAGGATAGGTGTGTGAGAGCAGGGGAGGAGACAGGGAGGTAATCTAGAGTAATGGCTTGCAGCCTACGGGGGGTGGAGCTAGTACCTGCGGAGGGTTGGTAAGTAGAGCGGGTGCGCGCGCCCTCTGTAACACAATCACGTGCGCGCAGTGCACGAGAACCAAAGCGTGGGGGAAGCATCGCGCAGGAAGTGCTCGGCTGAGGAGTATGAGAGGGAGAAGGAGCGGAAGAAGCAGGTAGGGAAACGGAGGTACGCCGAGGGGCATGAATCCCCTGACGGGACACCAGGGACCGGGAATGTGCGCGCACAGTGAGGGGACCGCGCATGCGTGCAGAACACGAATCGGAGCGTGCAGAGCGTGCCGCGAGGGGATGAGGCGGAGATTGGGAAGGCAAGGGAATGGAAGGGATAGGAGGAGGAAGCAAGGTGACGGGGACACGCTGGGAAGAGCGAGTCCCCTGATCCGTTAGATGTGTAAAGGTGAGTTGGTGCACTTTGTTGGGTACTTGCCGGGTGTGTCCAAACCCGGGTGCGCCAATGCCGTGATGATATGGATCCAAGGAATACTCGTGGAGCCTCCGCCTCTACGGTGGGTGAGTCCCGCAGGGATTGTACCACCTTTGATAGTCTCTGTAGTAGATGGGTGTCTGGTCCCAGAGCACCTGAGGCCAGGATGCAGCCGCGTCCTGGCTGTGTCCCTCACTTTAATACTACAGGGGAAGAGTCCCTATCTGTGGGCCTGTCCCTGCAGCAACCACAAGCTGAGGAGAGTCGGGGCCTAATAGGGGGTATTTGGCCTAGTGCAGGTGCCACAGACACCTGCACACATAACCTACCCCTTCCTTGTCCCAGCTCCGATTGGCATGCTCACAGCGCACAAATTGTATCAATATCCCCCTGCAGAGGAAGCTGCAGCCCTATTGGCTCTACGGTAACAGGTGATTAGAAGCCCCAGTGCCTTCTGGGGCTTGTAATTCCCGAAGAGCCCTTCTCTCTGTCCGCCTCTCGTGCGCCCCTCGCGCATGCGCAATCAATTACAACACGGCAGCGCCCTGCAAAGTGAGCCGCCGGAGCCTCCGGCGAACCGCTCTCCATCCTGAATACCTGTGGACACTGTCTTGCCTTCCGCAATGCCCGCACCAGCCGCAGCCCCCCACATGCCTCCGTTTTGTATCGGAAGTTAAGGAGTGGAAAGGGGACCCAGCAGGGGGACCTAGCTACATCCTGCTGCTGTAATTGTAGCTCCTGATATTTACCAGTTACAGTGTAATCTCTTTAGAGCATTTTTCTTTTCCATGAGCACTTTTAATATCCAGTAGGCTTGCTCAATATCAGGACTTTAGTTAAAAGAATACTTTTTCGTGGTCCATAGGGCTCTTTTTAGTCAACTTATCGTATTTTGTATTTTTGTATGACCCCCAGTTGGCTCACAAAAAGTAGATATTTTGCAAACAACTCAGAGTTGGTTTCCTAAAACAATGTAAACATCCAACAGCCAACTAACCAAGGCATTTATTCCCTGCAATATGAACCATGAAAAGTAGAAAAATATGTCAATCACCCACATGCTGACCAGAAGACGATGAAGAGGAGGGCACTCTGCTTGTGGAAGAGGGAGACAAACCTGACATGTGACTGCGATGATTAGAGAGCAGGGAGAGTGTAGATGAAGGCTCAGAAGAGACTCCAGGTAAAATTACTTAGGATGCCCTCTATTGTGCACAGCAGGAACAAATAGCAGACAAGCGCTATCCCAGTCCCTAATTGTCACTAGAGAAAGAGAGGACAGGCGTGATTCTCGGGCAGTGGTTTCAAACCTTTTTTGGGTTAAGGAACCCTATATGAAATTCTGAGGAACCCCCATCCCTCTCAAATAGCGCATCTGAGATTAGATGCATTGTAGGAACCCCAACCCCCTCTAATAGCGCGCCTGAGATCAGATGCATTGTAAGGAACCCCAACCCTCTCTAATAGCGTGTCTGAGGTCCGATGCATTGTATGGAACCCCACTGCCCCGCTCCTCTCCCTGCTCCCCCCCCCTGTGGCCATCTACCGCGCCAGCATCCCGCTCGACCCCCAAAAGACGGAGGAGCGGGAAGCCGCACTCGTGCCCCCTCCCTAGACACACAGATTTAAGTGTAGGTGCTGGTGACCGTACAGGACACGCCAGGGGGGCCGCATGGGGGCCGCATGGGGGACCGCACGGGACATGCCAGGCGGGCCGAGGGGACTCATCATCATCAGCAGCACACACATCATCAGACACCTCCACACACAGCACAGCACAGCGAGGGGACTCACCATCATCAGCACACAGCACACCTCTGCACCTGGCTCTGCAGCGTGCTGGATCTCTTCTGCACCTGGATCTCCTCTGTCCACAGTTGCAGAGCAAGAAGAGTTGCAGCAGATCTGTGCTCATCAGCTAAAAGTCCTGGGCTAAGTGGCGCTGCCCCACGGACCTGCTCTGCCCCCCGTGCCATGTCTCGGCTGCAGGACTGGTGTGAGTTGAAGGACCTGCCCTCCGAGGCTGGGCTGCTAGGGAGGGATCCTCACTCCGGGGTCTACCTGCTGGAGGGCACCGACCCCCGCGCCTTACTCTCCGCCCCCTCCCTGCAGGGTGGTCACCCAAACTACCTGCTGCACCACCCCAGCCACCGCTCAACGGCAGCTCCCAGCAGCCAAGGGGAGGGAGTGGGGAGGGGGGAGAGAGAGGCTGACCCAGAGCTGCCTGCCGACCCTCTTCCCCGCGTCAGTCCAATCAGGGAGAGGAATTATTTACTTATTTTAAAAAAAAATTGAAAATGTTGGCGCGAGCAGGGGAATTAATAAAGCCGCAGCACAGCTCGCCAGCGGTCTAAATCCACTCGCCATGGGCATGTGGTTATTATTATTTGTCGAACACTGAATAAGTGTCAAAAGGTGTGCTACTGGGCGTGGCTAATTGTATAAAACAAGAAACAAAGAAGTTCAGAGCAACATCCCACCCAGGGTTTAAAGCTCGCCCCTCCCCACTGTCCAGGTAAGCAGGTTTTCTTTTCAAGCAGCTGGTTACGACAGGTTCAATGCCAGGACCATCCTTCCTCTAATTATAAAGGGAAATAAGGGTTGTAAATCAGTTAGTTTTAGGACCTACGAACTGGCCTTGCCTTGAAAGTGGCTCGCAGGCTTATACGCTTTGGCCAAAGGGTTAACTAAATTACCCCTTTTCAAGAGATGTATAGGTATTTCACTGTGTATTTTTGTCACATTGGATGTTGCTCTGGACTTCTTTGTTTCTTGTTTTATACTAGGGACCTGAACACGGATTTAACTCCTTAACTCCCCGTAGGAACCAGGAACTCACTAAAACAACTTAGCATTATTCGCTTGTGTGGCTGTGAATGATCAGTAACGGCCATGACA
The DNA here is from genome assembly GCA_036426205.1 of Ascaphus truei. Lineage (NCBI taxonomy): Eukaryota > Metazoa > Chordata > Amphibia > Anura > Ascaphidae > Ascaphus > Ascaphus truei. Next base: position 19,224 of record WSYH01008075.1, on the reverse strand, counting down.
TGTTAGTGAAAAAAAAACTCCATATGAATTAGAGCATCATATTTTTGGATATGGACGGGTGAACAAGAGGTTAACCCACCAGGCGCTCAGAAGTAAAGAAATGGCTGCTGAATATTGCTTAATGCAGTCTTAGGGATAGGTCACGGCAAGCTCCAAACAGGTGAGTGTAAACAGTCTTTTCCAGCAACTGGCTCGCTTGTGAGCACTGATAAAGTTGAGATAAAAAGACTCACGTTTTGATGAAGTGTGTGGCGCCGTGCCCTGAAAATCCTCATGCAGTCCGTCCAGCCGCCAACCCTCAAGCAACAGCTCCGTCGCGGTGGGTGGTCACATGACCGGCGGGGACTGTGCTGTATCCGGAATAGCAGAGACAACAGCCCGGCGTGCTACCGACGATGAGCAGGGTCACACAGTGTAAGGAATCGGGGGCCACGTCCCTTGTGGTGTGACCCCTCCTTACCCACTACCAGTACTGCAGCGGCTGCTGCCCCTGCCCCCCGTCGCCACCCATGCCGCCGCCCAGTGCATACCTTGAACTCTGCCGTCGCCATCTTGGATTCTGGCACTGGTGTTACAGACTCTCAGCTGTGCTCCACTACTTCCTGGTCTCTCAGCCACTCACGAGCAGCTCCTCGACACGCCTCCACCATGCCCCTCGCCCGGATTGGTCACTGTTGCTTTAAATATTCTGCTTTGGCTTCACTTCCTTGCCGAGCATAGATCCTTATGGGATGTTACCTGTGTTTCTGCCACAAGCCCTGTTCTCTCGTTACGTATCTCTGTTTTTGTTCCAGTTCGTTGTACTCGTCCAGTTTCCTCCAGGCCTGCTGCTGCTACGCTGAGTTCCTGAGTTCCTGGTTCTTACAGACCTGCTTCGTTTGCGCTGTAACACGAGGTTACTAGTGCTGCCTGGTGGTGTGCCTATTGCGGTCAGTCTTCCCTCTCCTAGACCGGCGCCATGGGTCGTGGACGCCACTCGCGTAAACCTCGTTCCCGACCTGCAGCGATTGCGCTGACGCAAAAGGACCAGCTTGATTTCCTGTTGCCGACTCCCTGTTTGAACTACGACTACCCGGATATCTCCTACCCCGACTCTGGCTTGCCCAACAACTATGCTGTTATCTCCAGTCCTGAACCCGGCCTGTTTGACTATGAACTGCGCACTCCGGACCAGTCTGCGTGGTATAAGGTCGGTGATTTCATAACCCAGCCTCAGCCCCGCGGTCCGGTCCCGGTTTGTGGCGAGCACAATCGTGACACACAGGAACTCCTCCCACAGGAGGCAGAGACGATGCACAGCCGCAGTAGAAGAACGGAAGAAGGCTGGAGTGGTGACTAAAAAACTTTATTATAGCAAAGTGTAGTACTAACGCTGAAACGCGTCAGAGGATCCGTTAGTACTACACCTTGCTATAATAAAGTTTTTTAGTCACCACTCCAGCCTTCTTCCGTTTTTCTACTGCGGCTGTGCATCGTCTCTGCCTCCTGTGGGAGGAGTTCCTGTGTGATCATATTTTTGGAGAATGGTATTCATTATGTGTAATATCATACTACAGGAAAGTACACCAGCAGAGCTAAGTGAAAAATAATACTTAGAAATGAATGAATAATTAATAGTTATGTTTCTGGTATGTTGATAAGTGAACATTGATCGAATATTCTATGCAGGATTCAAGACCGGCAAATCTTCTTAGATCTCATTGTGCTTCCTGTAAAGTGAGCAGGGCTTCAAGGAAACACACCACACACACCACTTGGGATAGAAGTGTGCTGCTTACAACATGAAAGCACTGCCTGTGACAAGCTGTTTAGAGGTAGTCTACTGTATGTAAGCAACGGCAATATGGCACACTGAGCTACAGAAGAAAGAATCCACCGGTCTATTATCTATTTTACACACTGCCTGGGAAGGAATTACTGGGGCTCTGGGCTGGTGTATTGAGGGACAAGTTGGTATGGATACTGCGACAGTAACAATGGTAAATTCCTTTGTATAAAAATGATCGAAATAATATGGATTAACTATAAATAGACTAAGCCATAGGGAGATATCATCTTGTTCCTTTCAGGGACGCTGAGAGGGGAGGAAGGGACACAGTTTGGCCTTCCACTCCCAGAGTTGCATACGGCTTCTATGGTTTCAATGCCGCTCTGACACTCAACAATGCCACCATGTGCCCCACTCCACAACTATGCTGGGTCCCAGCTACTTACTGGAGTCCTGGGGCCTGGTAATCCTGTTGGCCGGCTAGAGTCTTTTTGCATTTATACATCCATCCGTATACAGCTTGACTACCCGACGAAGGGGAAATTTGCCCCAGAAATGTTGTGCAATCTTGATCACTGCCATTAAAAAAAAGGAAGGAAGACAATGCAAATATAATTACTTACTCAGTGAGCGGTGGGGGAAACGACTTTTTAATTGATGATTATACTTCTGGAGGCGGCCGTGTGGGATCTCTGCCCCTTTCTCCAGTCCAGCACCTGAAAAGAAAAAAACTACATGCAAAAAGCATCGCAGGGATAGAGTGACTGCAATTTTTAAACTCATTTCGTTGTTTCTTGAAGTTGCATCTATATATAAGGACTACTCCAAATTTGTAATTTAAAGAATAATTATTGGAGTAATTAGAGGAGTATCTCAATGTCACATTTGAATGGAGAAACGCAGTGTATTCAAAATATATTACAGTACATATGACATCATTCAGAAAGGAGTCCCTGTCTGGAAGAGCTTACAATCTAAGGCCTGCATCAGGTGCGGATCAGCGCGATCACAGTTTCATAGAATAAGGGCATAAATGTTTATTGGGAGACATATAGAGAGATGTAGTCCCCCGCAGTATGATATTCATGATAACAGGTTAATAACATGGAAGGTGATAAAAAACAAGTTATTTCAATAGACAGGGGCAGTGGTGGTGCTGATCCTTTAAGAAATTCTTCCCAGACTAAGAATGAGAAGAATAGGAAAGCACACATCGAAAACAGAAGCGCAGACACAGCCCACACTTTCAATGGCGTAAAATCATTGTATTTAACCAATAGGTAAAAATAAGTAAGATATTATTGCCAGGCTCAATAAATGTACGACCTTGTTATGTTTGTAGTGTCCGGGTCTGGTCTCAAATGGAGACCTCTTCACTCGTGGTGGTCCTGCATTGCTTCCAAGTGTAGACCCATTCCATACACATCCATGTTACTTGAGTCGGCTTGGGATGGTGTAACAGGGGATTTATCCCTGTTCACAAATGTGCCTCTAATCCAGCAGTGTGGTGGTTTACGGCTGGTAGGCAATTAACTAACACCACCTGGCTGATTACAGGGGTTAGAAAAAGCCTGCCTCTGAGACAGGAAGTGAGACTCCTTAGTCCACAACTGGGCTGAACAAGGAGACAGACGTCTTTAGCCTGCCAAAAGAGACTGAAGCTGACAACAAGACACAGGGGATAATATTTCTATACCTGGATCCTGACATTGCCTTATCACAGATGGGTGTGGACACCAGGAGAACAAAGAAGCCTTCCCCTACAGCAACCCAGCTAACAGATAAAACTTTTCTTTTAAGACTATTATCTATGTCTATCTAAGTATATGAATGTCTCTATGATTTGGGCTGGTGAATCGCTGGGCTAACCATGCAGTTAGAGAGCTGGATCAAAAGTGTATATATACTCCAGAGTGGAGCGGATTTTGTTTGCTGATTTACATGTTTGCTGTGTTTAAAGCAACAGGCGCAATAAAGCCTTATTTTAATTTCACCTTAAAATAGTCTCCATTGCGTACCTCTGAACACGCCTCTTACAGATGGCATCACTAACCAACGTCTAACGGTATGATAACACCGCACCATTCCTGCCATCCAACATGTTTAGGGTGGTCTATCCTCACTACCCTAGGGGTCAAAACGGCACCTGAGGACTTCATAATTGGTGCACACACAACCCGCACGATGGCATAAAATCCTTTTATTTAGCAAATAGATAACAAAACTATTGGCACTCACAAATGGAGCATTATTTTGCAGGTCCCTCATGTGCGGTGTCTTTTCACATGAAGTGTTTGGGTCTAGTTCCCGATTGTGACCTCTACTGATGCCATTTTGACCCCTGAGGAAGTGAGGGTGAGTGGCAGGAATGGTGCGGTACGCTCATCCCTTTGGACGCCGGGTGGTGATGTCATCCCAAGCCGACTCAAGTATCTTGGAATAATGGCCAAGGCGGCACGTGTGTTAAAAAAGTTAAGGGACTTACCTTGCCAAGCAGCACTCCTCCGACAGCGTCACACCGTCATGATGCTATATGACATCATGTTTCCATGGCAACGCATCATCATATGAGGTCACGGCGGCATTTGATGTCGGTCGCTGTGACAACATGACGCTACAGGAGGCAGCCCACTCCAGAAAAGGTATAAACCCTCTCACAGAGCGCACACACACAAACCGCCCCTTCCCCCCACACCTACCTCTCTCTGCCAATCTGGGGGCCCTATGCTCCCTCCTCATTTCAGCGCTGGGATCCTTCCGACTGGAGGGGGAGCTGGAGGAAGGGGGCCCGCACTCCCTCGTACAGCTCTCCCCTCCAGTCGGGTGATTTATTTATAAAATATTTTACCAGGAAGTAATACATTGAGAGTTACCTCTCGTTTTCAAGTATGTCCTGGGCACAGAGTTAAGATGACAAATAATACATGGTTATAAATACAGTTACATAAGTGAACAAGGTATACATTATATACAAGACATTGCATGCACAGTTAGAGATAATATATATTATAGGCATATGTAACAGTTACAGACCAGATTAAAATGTGAGAGAGCTTTAGTTTTGAAAGAACTTAAACTGGCGGTGGATGTGAGAGTTTCTGGTAGGTTATTCCAGTTGTGGTGTGCACAGTTAGAGAAGGAGGAGCGGCCGGATACTTTGCTGAGCCTTGGGACCATGAACAGTATTTTGGAGTCAGATCTCAGGTGATAAGTGCTACATGTGATGGGGGTGAGGAGCGTGTTCAGATAGGTGGGTAGCTTGCCCAGAAAGTATTTGAAGGCAAGACAGGAAAGATTAACTTTGCGCATAGACTCGAGTGATGACCAATCTAGTTCTTTGAGCATTTCGCAGTGATGTGTGTTGTAGTTGCATTGGAGAACAAAACGGCATATAGAATTGTAGAGGGTATCAAGTTTGCTAAGGTGGGTTTGGGGTGCCGAGCCTTATACTATGTCCTCATAGTCGATAATTGGGATTGCCATCTGCTGTGCGATACGCTTTCTGACCAGGAAACTTTGGGAGGATTTGAACCTGGCAATAATGCTCCACCTGTGACTGCATATTGTTTTGTTTTATCCCCCAATAGCCAGGGATATGAAAAAAACAAACACAAAGGAGAGGTTGAAAAGTACAATCAAAGGAACCTATTTGGACTCGCTACGAACCAAAAGAGGGCTGGAAAAATGTAATCCAAGGGTATGAGATCCCTATATAGCCTCTCACTAGTATTACAGACTAAAATATTGTATTAAACATATATGTATATATATATATAAATGTACAAACACTACGTGAACAATTAAAATAACGGGGAGATATACAACAGCGGAGGTAACTATATCTTCACACAGTATTCACATATGCTGTGTGTGTCCTATCTGAAATATAGCGAGACAAATATCCTTGTAGGAGAGTGACTGATCTCAAAAATACCTGGTTGCTGCTGTGTCCATAGAACTAATCTAGCATGAACCACCCTTGGATCACAATTTTTATCAGTACACGGATGTATCAGTAACTTGAGATGATACAACCTGTGAGTGTCCTGCTTTAAATGCCCCCCTGTTACTGACATATATATGTAATAAACACCATGCTAAAATATACAGGAACACACTGTTGGTGGCTATTTGTGTAGGTATCTATTATACCAGACTGCCAGCGGATTAATAGTAACCATATAGTTGCAATTCCGCTGTAACAGTAACGTGCAGTCAACCAGTCTCGTGCCTACGGTATGCATACTGTATAACTATGTTGCAATCGCAAAAATTGCTACAACCAATGTTGAGCTGAGTAATAGGACAAGTAAGCCACCCTACAACCTGATTGCAGTGAGCGTGCTGTATTCGCTCGTGCAGTGTTCTCTCCTAATTCCCCTGCTGTCGCGCTCCCTTTGTCAGTCGTACCATTGCACTGTACATAGGTGCTTACCTGTGAGACTGACTGCATTGTGACCATTACGTCTGTGCATATGTACATTTGAGATTTGTTTTATTTTGTATTTTTTCACACGGTGGGATGGGTTTCTCTACTTGATAGAGGGGTCGTGACGCCTTCCAAGTGGTGTGTTGTTATTTATGTGTGGTCATTGGACCTCTTAATAAATTGACTCTTTTAAATTTCCAATTTTCATCAATTAGATTTTATTATCATACTCTATTTTTGAGCTAATATACTAATCCCTGGTGCGCTTTTTGTACACTTTTGTCTCATTTAACCTGTTACACCAAGTCGGTCATATGTATGAGCGTGTGTCAGTGTAGTCTGATGTACATTGGTAAGACCAATCGGACGTTCCGAGAAAGAATGAACGAACACGTCTGACAATAGAGAAGAATTGACTAGACCAGTAGCCTATAGACCACCGACTGTCTTCATTAAGATATTTATGATTAGTTCCAGCTCATGGAGACAATACCAGTAAATGTTGGGAGACCAGGTGGATTTCCCAATTGGACATGATTGCTCCACGAGGATTGGATGATTGAATGAGGATCTGTCTTGATTGCTTTCTCTAAACCTTTGGATCTGCATGGATTGTCTGGATACTGTGGGCATCGCTGTTGTGGTTGCTATCACAGTGGAATACAACTAGCTATGCAATTTATGCTTTGAATTACTGTACAAAGTGGCGTTATGACTGACTATTTTACGGAGTTGTGGATTTAATTGCTTATGAGGCCTTGGAGAGTCTTTGGACCATCTATTGATAAAGCTAACAGCTAATATGCCTGGGCGTACGTGACTGTTGCTTTAACTAATATCCTGTGAACCTAATATAGTGTTTATTTACTTGAGGCGTGTTTAACTACAGCAGGGCCTCGCTTCTCAGCGCTCAGCTTTCCGGCGATCCGCTGATACGGCGGCACCGAGAAGGGGGCTGCCATGTTGAATCTGAAATCGCGCATGCGCATAACGGGCGGGCGCGCCCGGCGCACATGCGCAGACCGCAGGTTGCGCGCGCAGCGCATAGGACGCACATGTGCAGAACGGCAAAAATGCCGGTTTGCGCATGCGCAGTACTGAAAATCGCCGGATCCGCTTTCCGGCGATTTTCACTATACGGCGGGCCTCTGGAACCGAACCCGCCGTATACCCGGGGCCCTCCTGTACTATTACAGACATTCGGGTAGTTTGATCAAATGTGTGTATTAGTATAATATGTACGACAGACTATGTCTCTATTAACCACTTTGGTGCTGTCCATACCTAGAATTGTGTCTGTCTAATTTTCTAGTATGATTCATACAGATCAGACTATAATATGTGACTAAAGGAACTCCGTTCACTCCACTACTCTCTATATTTACACTATTGATTTTTTATTACCGTGAGTAGGTTTATATATAATACACAGGTAATTAGGTGTCCCTAGACCAGGGATCACCAATTCCTGTCCTCAAACACCACCAACAGGTCAGATTTTAAGGATATCACTTCTTCAGCACAGGTGGCTCAATCAACGACAACCACCTGTGCCGGATCACAGATATCCTTAAAACCTGACCTCTTGGTGGCCCCTGAGGACTGGAGTAGGCCACCCATGCTCTAGACAACAATTGCTATGGTACGCTGTACTACAGATGGTTTCCTTGCAGCAATATATTGATTAAGAACATGGACCACATGTAAAGAATAGTGATTCAATGATCAACACTACTGTCACTACAGTTGGTATTTAACCTTCTCTTATGTAACCACTCTTACTCATTTAAGATTAAGGTATATTAAAACAGCAATTGCGTTTTGATAATGTTACAATGTATATAGTTAAGACATCATATATACCAGATAGTCCCTGAAGTAACCACAAGAGCAATGTTCAAGTCTACAGCAGAGCGTGTTCAGATCATTGATACATTTAGGCTGTACAGGAAAACCAGGGGAGCGGTTGCACCTTAAAATAAAAAACAAAATCTACATGGTGTAATATTGTTAACACAGTGAAGTGGTATCTAAGAAACTTAGAAAGCTAGATAAGGAGGCTATAGCACGTATAACCAGCCAAACCGAATGGTAAAACCATAGGAGGATCTGAGATCTCAAGTAGAGACAGAAACACAGGGATAAAACAAACACTTTATCCACAAATAAATGAAATGGAGGCTTACAGGATCCAAAAGGATATACAGCATAGGGAGTATGTAATCTTCCGATCACTTCTCATCGCCGTTCGCTGCTGCTGCTGCACGCCACCCAGACTGCGTCTCGAACAGCCGTCACGTCACTTCCGGAATTCCGGCCGGTTGGAGATGACGTCACGGGCTCAACGTTCTCTCTCTCTCAGTCTCAGGGTCACACACATACATTTAGGCTGTTATACATAATGTTTGTAGTGGGATATATAAGTTACTGCTGCTACTTTGTGATGTATCTGACTGCAGCTCTTCATGTGTTGGTCACATACATTCTGGGACATTTGTTAATCATTTGTTTCATTATACATTCCCGTTCTGCGTCTACCCACGGATTAGTCATGATGGAAGTTAACTCATATACCACACAAATTTGCATTCATGATGCCTTTTGGGAAGTAGATTGTTTTTAGATGTAATTTTATAGTTTGTTATATATGGTTTATGTATATGATTTCTATGCTTTATAATATAGGTGTTGTTTCTGTTTTGCACATTTTTTGGCACTTTGTCCCATGGTTGACACGGTGCCCGTCGTGTCTGTGGCCCTTTGTTATCTTGCAACCTGATATAGCGTTTTGGCACCATTTTTCCCCAGTGGCGTGTGTGTGTATCTATCTATCTCAAGATACATTATATTGTATAATGACTCTAGTGAAAGATTATATATATATATATATGTAGAGGTATCAGTACCGTGTTAGCCGAGCTTCAATAATCAAAAAATAAATAGATGATACCGTTCTGTGGCTAACGAAATGCTTTTATTTGTGCGAGCTTTCGAGATACACTGATCTCTTCTTCCGGCGATGTTACAATGAATGAAGCAACTGTGCCAAAGCTGTCACCTGTAATGCGCCATCCGAAGGCTAACCATAAGGGGAAGTATTGAAAACTCTTCCTGGCCGGATCTAGGGCACTGAGGGCAAAAAACGTGCATCACTGATGCGCAGTACCCCGTTACTGACATTAAATTGCCAGCACTGCTGCTACAATCACCAGCCTAATTAAATCCCTTTTTAAGGTGCATGTTACACTGCCCACTGTACCACTCCCAGTAGAAGGCT
>WSYH01008074.1:0-30646 GCA_036426205.1 Ascaphus truei | reverse complement strand
GCGGCCAAGTTTATTCGAGCATTTGCCCGTTCTTGGCCGCAGCAGTAGCCTGGCGCGCGCCCGAGAGTGACGGGCGCGCGCCGAAGCAGCGGAAGAGCGCCCTCCGATCGGGGCGCTCTCCCTACCGCTGCCGGGTCCGCCGGGTCCCCCGGAACCCCCTGCCGCTGTCCCGCGATCGCGGGACACCAGGGCTCCCTCGGGGAGCCCCTGGACGCGCGTGCAGGGGGCGCACGCTCCCGAAGACGCGTGACCGCGCGTCTATGACGCGCGGCACGCCGAGGGGCGGCCACTAGCAAGCCGGGAAATCTCCCGGCTTGCGGATCTGGCCGCAGAGTAATAAAGCGTGTCGGTAGTGTAGGCTTTTATAGGCCTATGACGTCACATTTTCATCATAGTTCCCACGGCCCTGATTGGGCCATGAAAACCATGTGTTTTGGCCGAGAAAAAAATATTATGACGAAATTTAAAGCCAATGAAAGCACAGCCAATCAGAATGGCTTTGCCTCAATTGCCTTTAAGATGACGTCATGAAAAGAAACATGGCCGGCCTCACATGGTACGGTAGCCAATCAGAGCGTGGGAACTCCATCCCAACGCTGATTGGCTCTAGTAGACCATGTGACAGAGGCTTGGGGTAGAACGGATGTGACGTCATTGAAAGCCTGTCACATGGTACTAGAGCCAATCAGAGTTGGGATGGAGTTCCCACGCTCTGATTGGCTACCGTACCATGTGAGGCCGGCCATGTTTCATTACATGACGTCATCTTAAAGGCAATTGAAGCAAAGCCATTCTGATTGGCTGTGCTTTCATTGCCTTTAAATGACGTCATCATTTTTTTTTCTCGGACAAAACACATGGTTTTTACGGCCCAATCAGGGCCGTGGGAACCATGACGAAAATGTGACGTCATAGGCCTTTAAAAGCCTATGTCGTCTCATTTGGAAGGCAGACGCCGAGGAGGAAGGACCTCCTACAGAAGAAAGAAGACCAGGGTGTGGCCGAAGACGACAAGAAGACCCCGGAAGAAGATACAAGAAAGAAGAATATAGATGAAGATGGATTACAAATAGAAGACCACTGGATTGTCGTGTTTTATTATTTTATGGTTTATTATATTTTGGTTTATTATTTTATGGGTTCCTGTGCGTGGATTGGTTGGAGAGTAAGCTGTTCAACGGGAGTCGGTGAGTGGGTCAAGTAATGGTAAGTGAACAAAAGAAATGTATTTTATTTAACTTGTTCTTTTTTGTTTTGTACATGTGTTTTTTTTTTTTTTTGGTATATAATTTCTTGCCCCTGTATGTATGTATGTATAGATCGATATATACATACAGGGTAAGAAATGATTTTGTTTTAAAAGCTTGTTTTGCTGTGTTTAAAATGTTTCTGCTTATGCTGCTATGCATAAATGTGTGTGTAATGTATTTAAAAATTAGATAGATGTAATTGTTGGTCTTGTATGGTGTACTTTAGGTCATGGTGAGGCTTACTTTTGTATATTGTATTCTTTTTGGTACTTATATGTTATCTGATGGTAACTTGTTCTGTTTAACGATTGAAAGAGTTAATTGTTTAATTGTTAGGGATGGAATTTAAATTGTTTAGTGATTTAATTAATGAATGCTATTTGATTTATGGTTACTTGATTGGTTTAAATAGTATACTTGTTTGAATGTATTGGTATTTTGTTTGGAATATCTTATTGTTAACATTCATTGGCAGAGTGTTCATGGTGCATAGATTGTATGCATCATGTATACAATGTAAATGCAATGTTTTGAGTGGCATTTGAGGCTTTTGATTGGCATTTGAGGATATTGATTGGAAAAGGATATTGGATTTTTGTTAGGAAATATGATTTTATTGTTCTGTGTCTGTATGGAGAAGTGGTATTTGTAATAGAGCATGTTTTTCATAACCCTTCTACATTTATTTGTATATTGGTTCATCATGTGTGTATATATATATATAGTTGGATGATGAAGCCACTGTACAAATGAATGGGTGAAGGTTGTGTATTGGGCCAGGATGGCTTAACCCCTTAATTACCTTTGCGGTTATTATCTGATAAGGTGATTAAGAGGTTAATTGATATCTGAATGTAATTGCAATGTATTTGCTATGTATTGGCTATGTATTTTGTGGGCAACGAAAGACAAGGATGTTGCTGGCGACGGGGGCTTCTTATTGATGAGGTCAGTAGTACTTTATTTACTTTAATATGCTAGTTAATGTGTTTAATAATGGGCAAATAATCTATTATCCCTATCTGGATAATAGTTATTTTTCACATTATTGTACTGTAGGTGTTGGGGGGGGGGGGGGGGTGTATTGAATGTGTAGGTCAGGTTTATTTATTTTACATTCAGGGTTTGTTCCTTGGTTCTGCGTGAGACCTCTGGAGACCACCTGTGGTATCCTTGGGTATCTCACGGGTACCAGGCTGCGTCATCCATGAGTGACACCTGCAGGGAAGAACCGGTGGCCTCACATCCGTGGGGGCACCGCGGATCCGTAGTGAGCACCCGTGAGTCCCCAGACGCCGTGAGAACCACCCGAGGCCCCTCAGACACCTGTGGGTCTGACCCGGGGCTCCCAGACATCCGCGGGCCTACCGTGGGGACCCAATTGTGGCCCACGGTGACCCGTGGAGACCACCTGGGGGCCATGGCGCTTGGCGGGACCCACCAACAGGCCTCCAGAACCTGTATGAAACAAGTTGCTGGTACCCTGTAGGTCTGTCAGGTGACCCGTCAGGCCCGCCGGGGACTCGCGTGGGCCTGGGGTATGAACCCTGTATGTAAAAGGATAAATCATGTATTTCTGAGGGGGCACAGGGGGTGGGTAATGTATTTAATAAATAGAATGATGTTTATTGTGGGGCAGTGTATTGTTTTAATTCTGGGTACTGGGGGTGGGGGGAGGGGGTATTGGCCCAAGGGTATGTGGGTAGGCCTCCCTTTGTGGGTAGTGGGTGAGGGTGGTTTGGCCTCATGGGGTGGGGGGTTAGTAGGGGAGGGTATGTAGGCCTCCCGAGTGGTGGGTGAGTGTGGGTTAACCCCTTAATGACTGTAGCGGTTAATAACCGCTATGGTGATTAAGGGGTTAGGGGACATTACATTGGATGTTTTTATTCTTGTTTCTGTTTTGCAGCAACGGAGGGGGCATGGGTAGGATGAAGATGAGGATGGCCTTCATCGTGGCAGCCGGACATGGGTGAGTGCTATATGTATTTAATGTATTTATTGTTCTTTATGTATTTTAAATGGACAAATGCACTATTATCCATTTGTGGATAATAGTAATTGTGCCCATTACTGTATTGTATGTTGTGTATTGCAATGTTTATTGGGGGCAATTGTCCCCAATAAACATGCTATTATGCCTTAACCCCTTCATTGCCTTAGCGGCTATCCGCTATGGTAATGAAGCAGCAGTAATGTATTTTAATAATAGTGTGCGGGAGCAGGGGGTCCGCTGAGCTGAACCGCATTGATTTGTGGCTCGGGGACCCCCTGCTCAATGTACAATATTAATAAAAATACATTCATGCTGCTTCGTTACCATAGCACATAGCCGCAAAGGTAAGGAATGAGTGTTTATTGATATGTGTGTTTTATTCATACTGTAGATGTGCAGAGGGTCTCCAGAGCTGAACCGCTTTGGTTTTAGGTCCGGGGACCCCCTGCTCCCTGAGATACAGGCCACTTTATGGGGTGCTGGTATCCCTCTGCTTTGTTTACATTCCGCGGTCACGTGATCGGGACAAGTAAATCCAGAGGGATACCGGCACCTCATAAAGGGGCCTGTATCTCGGGAAGCAGGGGGTCCCCGGACCTGAAACCAAGGTGGTTCCGCTCCGGAGACCCCCTGCACATGTACACTATGAATAAAATTTTATTTTAAATAATTTTTAATGTGCCGATGTTTGCGCAGAGAGAGCGGTGGATCTCTCTCTGCTGCAGACACATCTCGGCAGGGGACGGCTTTTCGGCAGCTTCTCGCCAGGCAGCCTGTCTCGCCACAGGTTACTCGCCATTATTTCAAATGGCAGTGGCGCATTCATTCGCCAGGGATTAGGCCCTTCCTGCATACAGCGAGGTTAACACGCCAAAAACATGGCGAATTCAAACCCTGGCGAATGCAATTTTCTGATGCTTTCTGCATGTGCCTCTGTGTGTCCATTTGCATGTCATTTCCCAGAATCCCTTGCTGCAGTGGAAGTGCTGTGTGCTGGGTGATAATGGTGAAAGGCGGGGTTGCAGACCTGTCCAAGACAAGCAAATGAGCATACAGTAATATTTCCATTTGCTATATGCTTTGCTGTGGAGGGTTTTTGTACCTTTTTTTACCCACCAAAACATCACAAAGAAAAAATAAGGGACATGCACTACTGTATAATACTGTAGGTGAAAATCTATTATCTATATTTCGGCTCCCTACTGAGCTCTTGAGAAAGGTTCGGTTAGGAGCCAAAACATAGAGAATACATTTTCACCTGTCAAACATTGGATTCTGTATAGTTACAACTTTTGCTTCTTGGGTGTAATATTATGCATTGTAAAACTTCCTGAATAAATTACAGTAATTGCATGACTTCAATTTGATTTGTACAGTAAAGCTACAGCCCATTATAATGAATTTTAAAATTTGCCGAGCAATGCCTTTCATGGTCCTTCAGCTTCAAAGTTGGGTCCAAGAGGCACTGGATATTAGACAAAAAAGTAATATTCTACAGATTCAAGTAACTTTAGGGAATTATTGATTATTTACAATTGGTTTACAAGAACTCTCTTACAAATAAAGTTTTACCTGAATCAATGAACATTGCTATCATATCTTTTTGTTTAAAAAAAAAAAAGTAAATTTGGTTTTATCAGTTACAAATTATAAACCATATCTTTAATAAATGATTAGAGTAAACTTTTTACCAAAATAATCGGTAATCGAATAAATAAAATTATATAAATAATATTATATCCTGACCACGCAGGCTTTAATCGAAATATGTTATCTATGGATAATATTAAAATGTTATACAATATATTTCCTATACAATCTCCTCCTGATTGACGGCATTATCAAGCAACAGCCAATGAAGATGGAGGAAACTGCCCCCCTAGCAACCGCCCTGCTTTTCCCCGTGCTCTGGAAGAATGGTGGCACCCTTTTCATCTTGCTATGGAACCCTGGTTTAGAAACACCAAGCTAGAGGATTTGCTGCATGTGTCACTTTATGTACAAAAGGCATTTGATAACATTACATTGCCTTATTTATTTAATATATTGGAGACATTTGGATTTGGAGAGCAACAAATCACTTAAAACAAGCAAAGAGTCATGGATAGAATAGGGATATACTGTATTGAGATGGAAACTTTGAAGGATTGTTCTAAAAAAGCATAAAGCAATATAGAAAATGTAAATACGAATCAGAACTGAACTAGAGTTTAAAGAATATGTGTTCCTCATCCACCGATCCAAGGTCTGATTCAATTTGGAACAAGTCATTTAATATTACCGTAAGTTTCTTTATTTGCATGATACATGGGGGGCTATGCACTAAGCTCCGTAAAGTGGCTTTAAGAGCGGAAAGTGCTTAGCGAACGTGATATTCCGCTTTTTCCCCAGAAATTTTTCTAAGTCCCAACAAACCCGTACGATCAGCTAAATAAGCAGATTTCTGCCCTTCTGCGGGATTCACTAAGCTACGCTAAGAGACCGTTCTTTAAAAACCCGCCGAACAAAACACGCCAGCCCAAGGCAGGCGGAAAAGAATCAGGACTTAGAAAAATTTCTTTGTTTACATTTTTGCAAATGTGACATCAATACCACCATAACAGGTGTCCCTCTCTAGAGGAGACACTAACTGCGTCGCGCAGGACGCTTCCCCAACACCAGGTGATCCCACCCAGTGTCCATAGAACTCCACCCAATGTCCCACACTCTTGAAGAGAGAGGCAATGGGTGACTGCGCAGTCACTATTATACTAAGGGCCCGTTGGTGCACTTGTATATGTATAGTACCTGCCGAGCACTCCGGTGCTCGGAGCCGCAACAGCTTCGCAAAGGATCAGTCGTTCTGGGATCCCGTCTGATCCGGTCCGGTGAATCCTTGCTTGGGCTCCCCCAAGGGCGATCCCACCCTGGAGATAGTCTCTGGTCTCTGGATACCAACTTGAGCCCAAGTTGTCTCTCGTGGAACGCAGCAGCAGCTGTGTCCCTGTCTATCACTGACACGGTCCCTAACCTAAGGCCTGTCCCTGTAGAACCACAAGCTGGGGAATGAGAACCTACCTGGGACCTAAGGGGTTAATGGCCTATCCCGTCCCCCTAGCGCTTCCCGGTCCTGATTCTAACTAACTACTAGCACTCGCAGCACTTGCAGTAACTTGCTACAACCTACTTGCTACCTGCAGCTAGCATACTGCAATACACTGTGCCTGCCTGTCAGACCTCACGGCACTAACAGCCGTGACCCTGACAAGACAGCACACTGACTCCAAGGGCCACGTCCCTAGCTTGGGCCGTCCCTGATCAATTACCCACTAATCTGGTGGGAAGTTGGGGCCTACCTGGGGTGTGGGTACCTATCTGGGTGCAGGAGCTGCACTCGCTCCCCGCACCCTTCCTTCCCCCACAGCTCCCTGGCTCCAACTGACAGCGTGGGCTAAACGCGCGAAATGTATCCTTCTCTCGCCAGCGCAATCCTGCAGCCCTATTGGCTCCTATGAGGCACCTGGTGCCTCCCTCGCTATGCTCCATGGGAGTTGTAGTCCCATAGAGCCTATCTTGGCATTGGGGCCGCGTGCACACTTGCCCTGCGCATGCGCGAGTCTTTAGGGGCCGCCTCAACCTTTCCCTGCCTACTCTCACGCTCGTGCGACTTCTCCCTGACTCTGGGGCCCTACCTACGCATGTGCGACCACTGCGCATGCGCGAGTATCCGGGCAATGGCGGCGCCCTTACCGCCCGGCTCCGGGAGCGCCGGGAGCCCTGTGACGCACGTGCGGCCTTGGCAACCGGCCGCACGCGTCCCCGGCAACCCCCGAGCCGGAGCCTGACCGCCCTCACCCCTGCGATCGATGCGCGGGGCCGCCCTGGAACTCGGCGGTACCCGCGATCGCACCAGAGGTGAGGGGGGTGCTGACAGGCAGGGGAGACCTGGCTACAAAAATAATTTAACATTAATTCATATCTGAATCAAGAATTGTCACTGTGGTTTAAACCAACCCGTGACACGCGACAATGTTTGGAATGGCCTGCAGGTTGATCAGGGATCAGCTGCTCCGAAGTGCAGGAACTCCACCGGTTTCCTGGTCTGGCCGCCAAGCTTTTGTGTACTGTGGGACACCAGCTCTCCTCAGCTGTGTAGTCTTCTGATGCCATTCCACACCCCACACCCCTGCCAGGGCATCCAGCTGCTGCCAGAAGTTAGACCCACCCTGAAGACAACTTTCACCTCTGCTCACGGGCCCCAGCTCCAGGGGGGAATTTGTGTGAGCGATGAGGGGAAATTGAGGTGGAGAGGTGGAGGAGGGGGCAGTAGAACAGTGGCCCACACAAAAATGTGTGCCCATTTATTGGCACGCCTGAACAAAAGGTTGGATTCTATGTATAGAGGTATGTAAATATAAAAAAATATTGTAATACAGTAGAAATATTCCCACAAATTTAAATACTTAGCTCCTTATCCAATTCTAGACATGCTTTCTCCCATTTAAATAATTCTTTAAATCTAAATACTGTAAATCCTGTATGTAAAAATATAAATGGAAAAGAGACGAGAATGTTTCTATTAACAATGAACTTGGTTGAATTTTAATCAATTGGATATTTCTAGCTTATATGATCTTAAAGTCAATCAATACTACTAAAAATTATTCATGTAATTTACTTGAGACCATATAGATTATATAGTGCATGATTGTCAACTTCAGTTAAATGTTAGAAATATGATCATTCTACTGGCACTCTTCTACATTCTTTGTGATATTGCTCCAAAGTTCTACAATTTGGAAAAGAGATGTAAAAAATATTTAGTATTAAACTGTGATTTGCATACAGATCCAATTGTATCTTTATCAGGATTTCATGATAATATATATATTTTCTGTATGCTGTACTGTGGAGGGTTGTTGTCACTTTTTTTACCTACCATAACTTATATAATGTGTGGTTAAAACCTATTCCAGCTTCACATTGCAATGCCAATAAAACCTGCCTCACTCTGGAGACCCAAAAGGTCAAAACAGCTGTCTGTAAGCAAGGTTTTACTGGCTATGCACTTCTTTAATCCAGGCTCTGCTGAAATGCTGTGTAATATGGCAGTCATAAGCTTATGGGGGTTCATGTTAAAATGGATTTGAAGCATAAGGTGTGCTCATTTGCATGTCATTTCCCAAAATCCCCAGCTGCAGTGGAAGCACTATTTGCTCTGAAATGATGGTGAAAAGCAGGGTTTGAGAAATGAGACATGAGGAAATAAATAGGGTGAAGGGGAGGTGATGAATCAAGTGGATAAGGGGGAGTGGCCATTTCGAATACAGCAGGCATAGGCTTACAGGGGTCTATGTTAATATTGACAAGAAGCAAAAGTGACACACTGTGAGTGCTCATTTGCATCCCATTACCCAGAATCCCTCGCTGCAGTGAAAGCAGACTTGTCTAAGACATGCAAATGTGCTCACAAGTGATATTTTTATTAGCTCTATACTAAAATATTAAATCTAAAGACTGCAACTAGTTTTAGCTAATTAGAGCAACAGGAACAGCACAACAATTGTTATTACAGAAATGGAAAGCTGAGTTAATTCCCAATATTGATCCGTGGTTTAACTAAATCATTAAATTAGCTTTTAGAAAATCGTTGAAAAAAGTAATACAACTAGTTTAGTATATATAAAGACATTGGAAATTCCTTGATATAGTGATATAATAATAATAATAATAGGATGTTCTTGTATAGCGCTGCTAGTTTTACGTAACGCTTTACAGAGACATTTTGCAGACACAGGTCCCTGCCCCTTGGAGCTTACAATCTATGTTTTTGGTCCCTGAGGTACAGGGAGATAAAGTGACTTGCCCAAGGTAACAAGGACCTCTGCATCAAACTCAGTGCCAGTCAGTGTCTTTACTCGCTAAGCCAATTTATAATAATTAAGTGAGCATCAAAGAGAATAAAGAGAAGTAGATAAACAAATAAGCAAGAAAGAGATACAATATTGTTTTTCTCTTCTCTCCTCCTTTTAAGTTAAACTTCCTAATAATTTTTCCTTATTTACATTACCCACATAACCCAAAAATACATTTTATCTTTATTGTATTGTGTATGTTCTATATACAAATATATGTAAACTTCTGACATCATTTTTGTGTAATGAAATAATAACATAGTAATTATAAAAATAAAGACATGTTTACCATAAACGTTTCAAAGTTCATTTTTTTTTAATGCTCTAACATTTGTATCAGTGAGTGACATGGGAGTAGTATTTGGGAGTGGTAAATGGGAGTGGTACACTGGCGACACACTTTATTCGAGCTCGGCTAGTCCCACGAATTCGGGTATACCCGGGTGTATTGAGGTTTGTGACTGTTTTCTGCCCGAGTGCATTGAGGTATTTTCCAGGCAGGGATTGAAGCATTTTATTCCCGCTGGCTGCAATACTGCACAGTATATATATATATACTGCATTAAAATTCATGAATTTATGCCATCTGGTAGACACGCGAAGCATTGCAGCCTATTAAATCCTAATCATTATCATTTAACAGATCAGCCGCCCGTCAGCCAGGCATGAACCCAGGCTGGGAAGGCAAACGCAACGGGGCTTGTCAGAGGTGAGGAGCGGCGCATTCCAGGTATCTGCCAGGTACATACTGGGTATTTGCTCGAATAAAGTGTGTCGGTTGCAGTAATGTTAAGAGTTAGGCCCACGCCGTATATGTCCGCGACAAGTGACGTCACACACCGCGCCCGCCGCAAAAGTTGTATTTCGCTTGCGCGTGTCGCGGGCGACCCGGATCATTGGTTCAAGGGTTGACATGACGCGACAGCCCCTGAAAAATCAAATATTCCCGGCTTCCGAAAATCGCGTCGCCTTGTCGCCCCGTTGCTTTGTAGCCGTTGCGCTTACTATAAGCGCACGCAGCGGCGACAATGCATTTGTTTTCGGGCGACGTCGCGTCGCCGTCGCTGGCACTATAAGCGCGGCCTTAGGGAGGAGATACTTGATGTACAAATTCCTAAAGTACCTTGGGTGTTGTCTTTGTAATCATTTTTGTTATTCTGTATTCCATCAAAAAAAGATTATATATCTGCCAAGGATTAAAAAAAAAAAAAATTGAAACAATAATTCTATACGTTAAACACATGAGAAATAAAAGTAATTACATGGCATTTACATAGCTATGGATGGCCATGTGATTGGAGACAACTTGGGCTTCACGCCTGGGCCCCGTCCTCCGTGGTTACAGTTTAAACATGGACCAGCTGAACCCCACGGTGGGAAAGTTAGTAGGGTCGGGAATGCTGGGAGTGAGCATGTGCAGTGTCGGTTGGCCACTGTACGGCTCACTTTTTGGTTGTCCCTTCCACATAATTTACATATACCTTACCCTAAAACCCTGTACCCGAAGCCTCTTATCCTAAACCCCTTGCCCCAATCCCCTACCCTAAAAATGTAACCCCTTATCCTAAAACCCTTATCCTTCACCCCTACCCTACCTGCTAAAACCCCTTAATTAACTTACCTTATTGGAGAAGCAACTGGTGGCTCGGATTCCAGTTGCGGAGCAGGTGCAGCAAAGGGTCCTTCAGTGGCTGAATGTCAGCCGAGACTTGGATGCGGCAAGACGGCAGCAACCAAATGTCCAATTACGATTTTCCTTTGAGGATTTTTTTTTTTTCAACAATATTTTTTATTACATTTTAAGTAAGGTTGAGGGGTAGGATAATTAAACATAATGGGAAAATAACCTGGGGAAAAATTGGGAGGGGATACAGGGATATTTGCCAAAAGCATTACAGATATCTTGACATTACAGATTGCATATGTAATAAAGAGCACAATGGTCAACCTTTCAGCTTATGATAGATAGATAGATAGATAGATAGATAGATAGATAGATAGATAGATAGATAGATAAATAGATAGATAGATAGATAGATTTTCAATGATGTTTAAACCATATGGCCCATCCTTAATTTCATTATCTATTATCCAATGTTCCAAATTCTGTTGAACTTTTTTGTATTTGTTTTTTAAGAACGAAGTTAGTCTCTTCATTAACATAACCTTCTATTCTCCTGATTACAGTCTTTTGTGAGGGAACTAACTCTCTCTTCCTTTAGGTAGCTGATATTGAGCACCTGACCGCAGTGACAATGTGCGCTGTAAGTTTTTTTAAATTTGGGTCTATAGTCTCTATTTTGAAAGAACCATAAAAACTGGGTTTAATGGGATTCTAATTTCCACAGTTTCTTCTATCAAATTTTGGATCATTGACCAGAATTTTTGTATTTTGGGGCAGTACCACATAACATGCGCCAGATCACTCATCTGACCACATTGTCTCCAGCAAAAAAGGGATGTCACTGGGAACATAATGTTTAACCGTTTGGGCATTAAATACACCTGAATATAATTTTAAATATTTTCTTTGGTCACGTTGTACATATGAGAATACAAGACTGATGGACGTTCGTTGAATTCGTCAAACTATTTCGTCCCACACCAACTTCCATCCCCCCCACTATTGACCCGCATTTACTTCTACCTATTTCTACCCCTTCCTTATTACTCTCTATACAATGTTTTCAACAGAATTTACACTGGCCACCCCCGAGTCCACCCCCCCCCCGTCAAGTATCACCACCCTAGCATAGAGTTGCGATATCAATCCCTAATGCCAGATATGCTGATAAGGTGTTTTATTCGAATCAATGCCTTATTGCATGAAAAACGTTACCATCGTCCTTTTTATCAGACTGTAGCTATAGATTAAATGTGGGAATAGAGTTATGCATATAGTAATGAGATGAAGGAGCGTTATGCTACTTTAAGTACCAGGAGGTAAAGATAAAATTTTATTATAGGGTATATAACAATACAGAAAGCCAAACAAAATGTGAGACAAGCCTTTAGTTATGAAAGAACTTAGATTGGGTGGCGAGGGCAGTGGAGAGTTCCTAGACTGTTCCAGTGCTGGGATGCACGGTAAGAGGAGGAGCGGCCGGATACTTTGTTGAACCTTTGGACTTTGAACAGTCTTTTGGAGTCAGATCTCAGATGGCAAGTGCTGCATGTGGTAGATGTGGTGTGCTTGTTCAGATAGGCGGGTAGCTTGACCAGAAAGTATTTGAAGGCAAGACAGGAGAGATGAACTTTGCACCTAGACTCAAGTGATAACCAATCAAGTTCTTTGAGCATTTTGCAGTGATGTGTGTTGTAATTGCGTTGGAGGACAAAGCAGCATATTGAGTTGTAGAGGGTATCGAGTTTGCTGACGTGAGTTTGGGGTGCCGTGCCATATACTGCACCGACACACTTTATTTTGGCGTGAGGCAAGTGATATACTCCAGTTAGTGTCCGGCAGGGATACCGGGATTGCGTCGCGCCTCCTGCACCTATGACCCCACACGCCCCCGCCCTGCATGCGTTTTGCTTCCCAGCCTGGGGTCATGGCCTGGCTGACGGGAGGCTTCTGATCTGTTAATGAATGATCAGCACGATTGGACTCCTCAAGAATCGCTTGTCCTGCAGTCTGCTTCGCGTGTCTGACCGGATGGCATAAAATGCAATGAATTTTTAATGCAGTATATTATGATTATTGCAGTATGCACAGGCCAGCGGATGACAGCTCTAATAGAAATAAGGGTTCTGCTCAATCCCTGCTTGGAAATACCTCAATGCACTCGGGCAGAAAACAGTCACAAACGCAATACACCCGGGGGTATAGCCCCCGAATTGTGGGACTAGCCGAGCTCGAATAAAGTGTGTCGCCAGTGTACTATGTCCCCATAGTCTATAATTGGCATCAGCATCTGCTGTGCAATGCGCTTTCTGACCAGCAGACTTAGGGAGGATTTGTTTCTATATAGTACACCTAGTTTGGGATACAGTAGGTTTTGGATGTCAGGGTATCAATGTGCATCCCGCATGTTAAATGGGAGTCAAACCATATGCCCCAATATTTGAAACTAGTAACAAAGGGTTAGGATAGTATTAGAGTTGGTTCTGGTCTTTAGCTCCTTCATTGGAAGCTTTAGAAATGTAGTATTGGTCCCAAATACCATTGTTACAGTCTTGTCAGTGTTTAGAAACAGTTTGTTTTGGGAAATCCAATTTTCAAGTCTCAAAAAGTCAGATTGAAGTATGTGTCCAAGTTCAGAGAGTGCTGTGTGCATATAAGATTGTGTCATCGGCATACATGTGTCTTGAGTCTTCTTTACAACCTGTAGGAAGATCATTATTGAATACTGAGAAGAGTAGGGGCCCCAGAACAGAGCATTGCGGGACACCGCAGGTGATATCCAAGTGGTTGGAGTTAGTGCCCAAGATAAACACATGTTGAGATCTACTTGATAGGTAGGAATTAAACCAGTTTAGAGCATGCTTCCCTATTCCAGAGCACTGGAGTTTGTTTAGCAAGATAACATGATCAACAGTATCAAAAGCCTTTGCAAAATCTAGTAATATTGCACCAGTAAGTTGTCTCAATTCCATTCCACATGGGATCTCATTGCAAACTTTTAGGAGGGTAGTTACCAGAGAGTGTTTGGGGGGAAATCCAGATTGGAATTGGCTAGGAAAATTGGTCTTGGTATAGTAATCGCTTAATTGGGAGTGAACACATTTTTCCATGACTTGGGATAGAATTGGGAGAAGAGAGATTGGAAAATGGAAAAATGTGTGGTGCTCTAAAAAAAAAGCCGCAAAATATTTTACAAAAATTGCAAAGTTCAATGAATGTATATAATGTTTCTTGAAATGAAACCCCCAGGTAATGAATAAGGGATAACCAATCCATAGGACACAAAACAATCTTGCATTAATCACTCCTCCATTATAATCTGACTAGTGGGCTAGGACCCCCACGAACAATGTAGTAAGGGGCCACACAATAATTAAGTGTCCCAGCATAAGATATCAGAATGGAGTATTTGCTAGTGATAATATAACTCACATTTGGAGTAGATAATGGGCCTCATGCAGTAAGCGTCGATTAAGTGAAATCGGCAAGTTTACCGATTAGTCATGTTAATGGCGATTTTTCCTCTCCGTATGCAGTAAGTGCCGAATACATTCAAAATGAACCCGAAAACAAATCCGCCCACTCTCACGATGATAATCCGATCACACACAGGTGTATCGGCGTGCGTGGCGGGGTGCTGATAGGTTGCCCAATCACAAATCTTGCTGAATCAGGCGAAACAAGCATGTATTGGATTGCGCGCCATATTTAAAGGCAACGTGTACTGCTAATCATTCTCTGTGTTGTTGGGAGTGAGAGAGAGA
Source organism: Ascaphus truei (assembly GCA_036426205.1). Lineage (NCBI taxonomy): Eukaryota > Metazoa > Chordata > Amphibia > Anura > Ascaphidae > Ascaphus > Ascaphus truei. Next base: position 16,121 of record WSYH01008074.1, on the reverse strand, counting down.
GAGACGCACAGAGCTGGCTGATTGAACATTTGCATATTGGGTTTATGCATAAGGCACCATGCCCTTTGTTCATCCAGTTTGGGCAGCAGGCTCCGGATGTTTATATGGGCGAAAGATAGGCCTTTTTGGAATTTAAAGGTGGAATTCTCAGGGGCATGGGACAGAGCTTAAATGGGAGGACCTGGGTTAGTTTCAATATCACCTGCTAAAGAGAGTAATTGTCATGGAACAAGAATCACATTCCTGCCCGACCCCCCTTCTGCTTGTCAGCTCCTTAAGTTCAGCTGCAGGCATTGGTTCCACATACACACACTGTGCCTGTGTAACATGCAACAATGTTGCATTTCTTGCCTCTGAGCACGTAATCAGTGAACTGCTACTGCAGCTTCTCCAGTCCTCCCAGTTAATGGACTTTCCCATGTTCTCCCCTGTCTTTTGCTGACAGTTAGTGCAGTCCCACTCAACCTTTAGTGTGACCCCTGCCCCTCACTTCCTTTTCCAACCTAGATTACAGTGAGTACAGACCTGTCTGCATCCACCCCTGGTAAGGCCTTTCTCTCTTACCATAGTCTAACCCCATAGAAGCATCCCACATAGAGAAGCACTCTCTGCCTACACTACACCCACAAGTTCCTGTGTTTTCTAATCCAGCAATAAAATTAAGAAAGACATTAAGGACTTGTCATGCTTTGGAAGAGGGAGGACATGAGTTGAGCTTACTGGAATCATTCATACATCATTCGTGACCCTGGTTCCAGGAAAGTAATAGTATGAGTAGAAATTTGGGTAGTTGTTTGCAAGTTGTAAATTTGTGGTGTTTTCCATTAGAGTGAGCAGTGGTTGGTGTGCTGGTTTTTAGAGTTCTCCACCAACATTCAGTAGATAGTGCAAGGCTTTTGAGTAGTCCAGGGTGTATGGTGATGTTGGGTGTGGGCCAGAATGGAGGAGTTTGTAGTGGATAGAGAGAGTAACATCTCCATGAGGCCAGGAGAAAGAAAAAAGTTAAAATACATAGCAGGTTCATGATGCCCGAGGTAGGCAGTGCTGCAAGGAGCTGTTGTGACCAGAATGAGTGTGAGCAGACTAACAGCAGGTGTGTGCCTGTTCCTTGTCAAATGTTTAGCTGTATTGCAATGCTAGAGTCAGTTCAGGGTTTCAGTGTATTGTGCAGTCAGTTTTGGGAGAGACTGCAGTAAATAAGTTGTAAAGGGGTGGGGGGGTTGAAATAGGCAGGTTAGCAAGCATGGGATCATAGTGTGATCTGAATAGCTTACCGTTTGTTGTCTTGAGTTAAAGAGTTTGCAGAAAGAAGCAGTCCCCAGTCACTTCTTGTCAAACTGTAGTCTAACTGTATTTATCACTTAAAAACCTCACTTTAAATGCTTCACTGTCTAATGCCTAATGCAGTTCCTTATGCAGATCTTATACAGTTCATGAGCTGTACAGACCTCACAAGTGTTTCATGACTCTGAAGTGCATAACATTAAAATTGGAGCTACAGTACTAGACCATTGCTATACAGTATATCATAGCAATATTAAAATCAAATGTTTGCATTTTTGTTAACAAGCTAGGGGCAGATTGCAGAGATTAAATCTTTACCAATTTATTTTACTGCAACAGTATAAATATCTTCCTTTTCATTTAAGTATGAGGAAAGTTGTAATGCTCTAAAGAACATAATTCTTAAAATACTGTAGCTTATACTGTTTAATGAAGCTAGCAGGGATAATTTAAGCTGTATTTAAAGTTGTGCTTGTGCCATAAACTGTATGATAACCACTTTGAAAAGCACAAATGCAATGGTGGACTCATGATTCAAAATTATTTTAATATGATGATGTTAAATATTTTTAACACTGTATATTGTAGCACAATGAACTTAAACATAGAAAATACCCACAGGTAGCTTCAATATTTTCCAATATGCCAACTACAAAAACTCATGTTGGTTCATTAAAAGTATCACAATAGCATGACAGATTACAATATGCTACAAACCTAGATTTTACGCATTACTGTAAGTCATCATATTAGGCACTTTGTAAAACAAAATACTTTTTTAGTAAAGATAATTTATCAGCATTTCTGTCCCCAAAACAATAGAGTTTTATTTAGGGAAATCTGTGATCAGTTTTCCAAACTACTTTCTTGTGGCACAACTATAAAAAAGTAATTATTAATAGAATAAATTATAGTGTGCAAAGCTTTTGAAATTTCATTTGTTTCTTCTTCAAGTATATAGAGAAATCTTATGGTGGGCCATTAAAATGTTTCACAACCTACAATTAATGAACCTTTCTCCAGGACCAATACGTCTACTAGAACTTTGAATGACAACTATAACAATATTCTTGCTTTCGTTAAAAAAAAAAAAAACAACTATTGCATTTTCCCATTGCACCTTAAAAGTATTCAATATACAGATTTGTGGGACTGAGGACACAATGCAAATATTTTCACTAACATTCCTTTGCTGTGATAATACTGTGTGTGTGTATATATATATACATACAGGTCCCACTGGGGGACCGAAACGTCGTTTTTTTGTATATCTTTTTCAATACAAAGAACTTGTGATCAACTTACTTGTGTGCTGTCCCTTGATGTCGTGCTTCAACCGGTATCGTATGGTATATATATATATATATATATATATATATATATATATATATGTATATATATATATATATATACACATACATGTGACATATACTCCCAAGTAATATTTTTACATGCTATACGATGGAGGGTTTTTAAAAGGTGGTTTAAAAGCTGTGTTTAAAGCAGCAAGCATTGACTTAAGGGTTTTTCCATGTAATAATGGACATGAGACAAAAGGTGGCACTGTGTGCTAATTTGTATGTAATTTCCCAGAATCCCTTGCTTCAGTGGAAGCACTGTATGCTAGGTGATAATGGCGAAAAGCAGGGTTGCAGACTTGCCTAAGACATGTGAATATGCTCACAAGTAATATTTTTACATGATATAGTCAGATATATAGATATAGATATACTGTAGATATAGATATAGTCACACATCTAAAGGATAGAGACGCTTTACTTTAAATAGTACTTTTTTTTGGAATATATATTTTTATACTTTCCCTATAATAGAGGTTGAATTTGAAAGTTAATAAACATTGTGTATAAATGAGAATCTCAATGTATGAAAGATTTACTGAAATATGTCTACACACAGTTTGGGTGGTTATGTATTACAGTCTCCTGACTGTACCAATGGGGTGAGACTGGAGAAAAATAACTCCCCCAGTATATTAATTTAAAAAAATGTCTTCCTATAGGACCTTTTTCTTTGATAAATCTGGTGCAGTTGTTTTCTCCAATTTTGCCCTGGTTTTGCAGTCAAGAGACTTTCATACAAAACCCTCATTGTTATATGTGGCTGCCTACACAGTACGTCACTTTTCAAAATACATTTATTTGAGCTCAATGGCTGGTCATACAACTTGCCGTCATATCTGATATTTGACAGAAATATGCAGAAGATTTGCTTTCTGTTTTTTTAATGTTTTTTACGTAAATGTTTTATTAATAAACAATGGCTTCATTAATTTGAATGTGAACTGTCATCATTTGAAGAATATGTAATATTGAGCTGTTAAAGTTAAAAATGCTACTTAATTAAAAATATGGAAAAAAAATTATATTTGCTTTTACATTAAACATCAAAAGCAGGTGCAGGTATTTTGACAGCTTATATGCAGTAGTATTACAATTGTATGTAAAAACATGATTTTGAAAAAATCATGCTTGCACCCATCAGCTTACCATAAATAGACCCTGACTTTGAGCTCTTGGTAACCTTAAAATATATCCTCATCTGCATGAATACATATTGACATATGTTTATTTAGCACCCCGTTTGGAATACTCCTTTAAGCAAGGGCACTAAAGGGGTGTGGGTAACTACAGTACAATTTTATCGTCCCTATGTATCACATAGTGTGGAGTTGCTGGCAGAAACCTAGCAACACCAACATTCTAAAAGGTGCCTAGTGATGTCACTAAGTAAATATACTTTGTAGAAGCCAAACCTTTCCCTTAGTAGTCATAGTGACTAGCGATGTCACTATGGGGTATATAAAAATATTATAGTTCAGATTCCAGGAGGAGTAAATGGATAGGACAGTGTTCCAAATTTGGTGCTACTTTTTTCATACAATCGTTATTTAACTTGTTTGCAGATCCCAGGAGTAGACCAAGATGGGGCATATCAATGTAAATCATGTAAGTCCTGTTAGTCTGTGTTAAAATCACTTTGCTATTTTTCAGCTAGGGAAATACTACTTTTAAAGATAGGGCCCCTCTATATGGCTCTGATCGTGTTCCACCCACCAGAGGGAATGGAAAGGTAGGATAGGAAAGTAGGTTCCTTAAGCAAGGGCCTTAGAGTATTACCTTCGAATTACAAGGGGATAGGAATTTCCTTGGTTCTCTCAGAAGTAATAGGGTGGAATCTGTCATGCAAGAGGGCAACCTGAATAGGGATTCCAGTGATGTGGGAACAGCCATCATTCAAGTAATGGAGTGTAACTTTACAATACTACAAAGTGCCAGAGATGTGCCTCTTTGGGGAATGCTGCCTGAGCACCCCTAAGAAAGCAGTTTATATGTGTTCCCGTAAATAAAGTTTTAAAAAAAAGTTACTGATGCCCTCTATCTGTTTCTTCAAGTGCTTACCATACCAGCTATGCACGAAATCCAGCACCCTGAGGGACAAGGTAAATAAGAGACCCTGAGTACCACCTAAATAGACAGTGAATCAATTTGGAGTGGCCCTCTTCTGTTGGCCAGGGGTAATAAGTGTTACGTTTATATTATTCCACTTTCTGTATGGCAGAGTTTATAATGTTTCCAACCTTCCAAAACAGCATTGTAGAAGACAAATGCAATGATATAACTAGGGAGATGTTGTTAAGGGAAAATAAATATTTGCTTTTATTTAGCCCGCAGATTTAGACAGTACAGCTTCAGGTCAGGATCCAAAACAAATAAAACTTGCCTATCCCTTTGTAAGGGCTAACTCAACTTCCCAGTCCCTATCTGCAGGGCTGGGAGTCTAGGTCTCTTACCAACCTCTTACCTCAAAGTCCAAAGAGGTATCTGTAGGCAGGGTGCTCTTTACAGTAAATAAGTACGGGTCTGGGGTGGTGTCCATGGGGTGCACCCTCTGTTGGGTTCCCGAGTCCGTTGCATCCTGGAATAGAGGGTCTGGTTCCCTGGGATCACTCTGGCGACAGACACTTCCTCAGTGCTAGAAAAATCTGTTCCTGGGGAACTCTCTGGCAGCACAGTCCCTCTGTGCTCAAGAGACCCATGAAGTTTGTGTAGCAAATGTTTAAACCTGGTTGATGAACCAGGTGGAGACTGGCTAATTGAGAGGTTTTATGTGTTCTGCCGTTTTAATATGGGGAAAGTCCCTGTCACAAGTATAATGAGCCATAGCAGAATACAAGTGCTAAACATCACACATTTTATTTGGTTGTCTTGATTTTTTAGTAAACTTCATAGTCCCAATTTGTCCTAGTCACAACTCCAACAATGTTCTGAATTGTCCCTAATGGTGATGCAGCAGCAGAGTTCTGATCATGTACTTGTTGCTTTGTTTCGGTAAGAAATGCAGATCCAGAAAAATAAAGAGGGGGCACTGAATCTGAAGATAGTGAGGTGGATATACTTTTACCCCTGTGGAGCATGATTATTTTATTTTGGTTTTAAGTGGGACTAGCTATAAATAATTTTTTCAAATCCAAAATACTTAGTGAAAACTGGTGCTTGGGAAGTCATACTGCACCGACACACTTTATTCGAGCAAATACCCAGTATGTACCTGGCAGATACCTGGAATGCGCCGCTCCTCACCTCTGACAAGCCCCGTTGCGTTTGCCTTCCTAGCCTGGGTTCATGCCTGGCTGACGGGCGGCTGATCTGTTAAATGATAATGATTAGGATTTAATAGGCCTGCAATGCTTCGCGTGTCTACCAGATGGCATAAATATGAATTGTAATGCAGATATATATATATACTGTGCAGTATTGCAGCCAGCGGGAATAATGGGTCAATCCCCTGCCTGGAAAATAACCCAATGCACTCGGGCAGAAAACAGTAGTCAAACCTCAATACACCCGGGTATACCCGAATTCGTGGGACTAGCCGAGCTCGAATAAAGTGTGTCGCCAGTGTATGGCTCTAGCAGTACAGCTGTTACTGTTTAATAATTATGTGTAGCCATGCCATCTATGGTTCAGTCTGTCCTCACTGGCATAGGGAAAAATGTGTGGTGCTCTCAAGACAATCCGTAGTAAGGAGAAGTATATAGGCATATATGGAAGACAACCCTCTAAAGCTAATGTGCTAAAAATGACCCAAAGGGTGCAGCCCGGTTGACATAAATCCCACAAGGCAAGGCAGTAAGGATAATATCAATAGCATCTGCCGGTGACCGGTAGATGAAACACCCTTTGCTGGCAGACAAAATCAATGTAGACAGCCTGGAATAAAACTCACTTGGGAATCTTTGTCCACCATAAACAGCAAGCCCAGTAGATCCAGTGTCTGAGGGTTGAATGTGTCTCCGTTTGTGGTAATCTTCATGCAGAAATGGAGGGGAAAAAAACGAAGCACTATATCCAGCGCTAGATGCAGCAATAAAACCAACAGGAGTACGTTCCCAATAAAAAGCTATTTAATGAATCAAAAAAAGTTACAAAGCACACCAATGCATTTCGGACCTCTACAGTCCTTTATCAAGGTGAATACAAGAATTACATACAAAGTGCAATTTATACATACCACTAGATCGCATGGGCCAGTTACAGTGACTTCCGGGTACGTCACATGGTGCGGGAGCGTGACCCATGACCCGTGACGTAACCCCGTCAAACCACGCGCCGTACTGCATAATCAATAACCAAGTGCGACGTCACTGCGCGCAAGGGCCAGGGAAGCAAGGTCTGCGTGTCAAACCCAACACACCCCGCAGGCAATGCACCCTGGTCCCTGTTGTACGCAGCGCATGACGTCACCCCGTCGATCGACATGTGACCAGCACGGTCCTAATGCATTGTGCTGCTAAGCAACTGGACCCCATGCGACTCATGGTGATTAAAACATGAAACAAAAAAAAACTTTATTGAAAATACACAAAAGCACTCCCAATAGTAGAATGCATGGACATGATAAAAACTAATTAAACAAATGAATACAGCAAAATTTAAAAACAAACATGAAATATAAACCTAAGATATAAGATATCCATAGATCCTCTTTGTAAATTGTATAATATTGTAAGGGTATCAAAGGAACATTTATATACAAAATAGATAATGAAATAATGAAATAGCATCTAATCACATATAATATAATATAAATTAGTTCCATACCAGCGAACACGATCAAATCAGGAGCTAATGTTACAACGCCACAGCCCCCGCTAAGCCCTTCAGGGATACGCTACCCTGAAACGCACGCCACCCTCCCCCTTTATTGGCAGTTACATTCGACAACCAGTTTTCCGGGACCCCCGGGAAAGTAGTCAATACGTGCTCCCAACAAGGAGCCAAAAAGCCCTCTCAATTCTTTATTTAATAGCCAAACGCCAGGCCTGCAGACGTGATAGACCCGACAACAGGCGCCTGCCCACGCTGCCCGCCCCCCTTATACCTACAAGGGGATACACTATGTGCGTGAAACTACAGAGATAAAAGGACTAGACCCCTCTCATTACAAGATAAAAAAGACCGCAAACAGTGACCAAGCAGACTCTTTTTTATTACAAAGACATTGTGGTGCCAACCAGCCACCCAAACCTGGAGGCCGTAGCGCAATCCACACCTGCCAGCCTTTGCCCCAAGAACATATGAGCCAAGGCGGACTAGGATACCAGCTATGATAACGGCCGACCGTTACTGTCTGTCACACCGCTATGATGGACATGGAACTTTGCATTGTTTCGACCAGAATGCTGATGTGTATCCTATTTGTTATTGCAATTGCCACATATGCATTCCACATATTCCAGTTATCATAGTGGTCATTCAGTCATACTTTTTTTTTTTCTTTACAGATACCAGACGGGGTCAGTGTCATGCGAAAAGAATCAATTCCTGCCCGACCCCCCTTCTGCTTACTGCAGTCAGCTCCTTAACATCTTAAGTTCAGGCCCTGCAAGGCATATGGGATTCCAAATAAACAATGTGCCAGCCTGTAGTAAAATAGCAACAATGTTGCCATTTCTTGCCCCTCTGAAGCACGTAAATCAGTGATGAAAAATGCTAAGCCAGCCTATTCCAGTACTACCCAGATTAATAGGAAACATTTGCCCGTGTTCTCCCTGAACTGATCTTATTGCTGACAGTAAAGGATGTTAGGCTCCCACTCAACCTTTAAGTGGCACCCCTGCCCCCTCACTTCCTTTTCCAACCTAGCTTACAAGTGGAGATACAGATCCTGTCTGACATACACCCTAGCGTAAGGCCATTTCTCTATTACCTAGACATAACCCCCATAGAAGCCCGATCCAACAAGAGAAGCAATCTATGCCTACATAACACCCAGCAAGTCCTAGGTTTTCCTTTTTAATCAGCCCCAAGTAAAATTTGTAAGAAAGACATTATTTATAGCCGACTTGTCCTGCATTGGAAGAGGTGAGGAGGACATGAGTTAGAAGCCCTTTTACTAGGGAATCTTCATACAACAGTCGGACCCTGGTTCGAGCCCTGCAAAGTAATAGACCCCCTCTATCCTTTTTTTACCTTCGCCCCAATGCAACCACAACCCCCCCCCCCCCAACCCCACCCCCCCCCCCCCCCCCCCCCCCCCCCCCCCCAACCCGATGAGTAGAAATTTGGGTAGTTGTTTGCAAGTTGTAAAATTGTGGTGTTTTCCATTAGAGTGAGCAGTGGTTGGTGTGTGACTGGTTTTTAGAGTTCTCCACAACATTCAGTAAGATAGTGCAAGGCTTTTGAGAGTCACAGGGTGTATGGTGATGTTGGGTGTGGGCCAGAATGGAGGAGTTTGTAGTGGAATAGTAGAGAGTAACATCTCCATGAGGCCAGGAGAAAAGAAAAAAAAGTTTAAAATACATAGCAGGTTCATGATGCCCGAGGTAGGCATAGTGCTGCAAGGAGCTGTTGTGACCAGAATGAGAGTGTGAGCAGATAGACTAACAGCAGGTGTGGGCCTGTTCCTGTCAAAAGTTTAGCTGTATTGCAATGCTAGAGTCAGTTCAGGGTTTCAGTGTATTGTGCCAGTCAGTTTTGGGAGGAGACTGCAGAAATAAATGTAAAGGGGGCTGGGGGTGGTTGAAAATAGGCCAGGTTAGCAAGCATGGGATCAAAGTGGATCTGAATCTCGCAATAGCTTACACGTGTGTGTCTGAGTTAAAGAGTTTGGCAGGAAAGAAGCAGTCCCCCAGTACATCTCTTGTAAACTGTGTCTAACTGTATTATATCACTTAAAAACCTCACTTTAAATGCTTCACTGTCTAATGCCCATGCAGTTCCTTATGCAGAGATACTATACAGTCATGAGCTGTACAGACCCACAAAGTGTTCATGACTCTGAAGTAATAACAGATAAAATGGGAGCTTACGTCTACAGTACTAGACCATTGCCATATACAGTATATCATAGCAATATTAAAATCAAATGTTTGCATTTTTTGTTAACAAGCTAGGGGCAGATTGCAGAGATTAAATCTTTACCAAATTTATTTTACTGCAACAGTATAAATATCTTCCTTTCATTTAAGTATGAGGAAAGTTGTGTAATGCTCTAAAGAACATAATCTTATAAATACTGAGCTGTTCATACTGTTTAATGAAGCTAGCAGGAGAATTTAAGCTGTATTTAAAGTTGTGCTTGTGCCATAAAATGTATTGATTAACCACTTTGAAAAGCACAAATGCAATGGTGGACTCATGATTCAAAATTATTTAATATGATGATGTTAAATATTTTTAACATTGTATATTGTGCCACAATGAACTTAAAATAGAAAATACCCACAGGTAGCTTCATATTTTCCAAATATGCCAACTACAAAAACTCATGTTCGGCTTCATTAAAAGTATCACAATAGCATGACAGATTACAATATGCTACAAACCTAGATTTTACGCATTACTGTAAGTCATCATAATTAGGCACTTGTAAAACAAAATACACTTTTTAGTAAAGATAATTTATCAGCATTTCTGTCCCCAAAACAAAATAGAGTTTATTTAGGGGAAATCTGTGATCAGTTTCCAAACTACTTCTTGTGGACCACAACTATAAAAAAAGTGAATTATTAATAGATAAATTATAGTGTGCAAAGCTTTGAAATCAATTTGTTTCTTCTTCAAGTATAAATAGAGAATGATCTTATGGTGGGCCATAAAATGTTTACACAACCTACAATTAATGAACCTTTCTCCAGGACCAATACGTCTACTAGAACTACTTGAATGGACAACTCTATAACAATATTCTTGCGTTTTAAAAAAAAAAAAAAAACAACTATTGCATTTTCCCATTGCACCTTAAAAGTATTCAATATACAGATTTGTGGGGACTGAGGACACAATGCAAATATTTCAAACATTCCTCTTGCTTGTGATTAATACTGGTGGTGTGTATATAATATACATAAGGTCCCACTGGGGGACCGAAACGTCGTTTTTTTGTATATCTTTTCAATACAAAGAACTTGTGATCAACTTACTTTGTGGCTGTCCCTTGAGTGTCGTGCTTCAACAGGTATGTATGGGGAATATATAAATATAATATATATATATATATATATTTATATATATAGATAAATAATATATATATATATATATATTTATATATATGGTATATAGATAGTTGTATATATATATATCATACATGTGACACTATACTCCCAAGTAATAATATTTTTATATATGACACTTATACGATGGAGGGTTTTTAAAAGGTGGTTTAAAAGCGTGTTTAAAGCAGCAAGCATTGACTTAAGGGTTTTTCCAGTAATAAGAGACCATGACAAAAGTGGTGCGCACTGGTGCTATTAGTATGTAGATGTAATTTCCCCGAATCCCTTGCCTCTCAGTGGAAGCACTCGCTATGCTAGGTGAATAATGGCGAAAAGCAGGGTTGCAGACTTGCCTAAGACATGTGATATGCTCACAAGTAATATTTTACATGATATAGTCAGATATAGATATAGATATACTGTAGAATAGATATAGTCACACATCTAAAGGATAGAGAGACGCTTTACTTTAAATAGTACTTTTTTTTGGAATATAATTTTATACTTCCTATAATAGAGTTGAATTTGAAAGTTAATAAAACATTGTGTATAAATGAGAATCTCAATGTATGAAAGATTTACTGAAATAGTCTACACACAATGTTGGTGGGTTATGTATTACAGTCTCCGACTGCATACTTAAATGGGGTGAGACATGGAGAAAAAAATAACTCCCCAGTATATTAATTTAAAAAAATGTCTCCTATAGGACCTTTTTCTTTGAGTAAATTAACTGGTGCTGCAGTTGTTTTCTCCAATTTTGCCCTGGTTTTGCAGTCAAGAGACTTTCATACAAAACCCTCTTAGTTATATGTGGCTGCCTTACACAGTACGTCACTTTTCAAAATACATTTATATTGAGAGCTCAATGGTGGCATACAACTTGCCGTCATATCTCTGATATTTGACAGAAATATGCGGAAGATTTGCCTTTCTGTTGTTTTTTAATGTTTTTACGTAAATGTTTTATATAATAAACAATGGCTTCATAATTGAATGCTGAACTGTCATCATTTGAAGAATAGTAATAATTGAGCTGTTAAAGTTAAAAATGCTAACTTAATTAAAAATATGGAAAAAAAATTATATTGCTTTTACATTAAACATCAAAAGCAGGTGCAGGTATTTTGACAGCTATAATGCAGTAGTATTAACATTGTATGTAAAAAACTAGATTTTGAAAAAATCATGCTCTTGCCACCCATTCAGCTTACCATAAATAGCACCTTGACTTTGAGCTCTTGGATAACCTACAAAATATATATCCTCATCTGCATGAATACATATATGACATAGTTTATTTAGCCACCCGTTGGAAATACTCCTTAAGCCAAGGGCACTAAAGGGGTGGGGGCTAACCTACCAGTACAATTTTATCGTCCCTATGTATCAACATAGTGTGGAAGTTGCTGCGCAGAAACTAGCCAACACCAAACAACTTCTAAAAGGTGCCTAGTGATGTCACTGAAGTAAATATACTTGTGTAGAAGCCAAACCTTTCCCTAGTAGTCATCGTGAACTAGCGAGTGCTCACTATGCGGTATAAAAAATATTATAGTCAGATTCCAGGATGACGAGTTAAATGGATAGGACAGTGTTCCAAATATTGTGTGCTACTTTTTTTCATACAATCGTTATTTAACTTGATTTGCAGATCCCGGAGGTAGACCAAGATGGGGCATATCAATGTAAATCATGTAAGTCCGTTCGTAGTCTGTGTTAAAATCACTTGCTAATTTTCAGCTAGGGAAATACTACTTTTAAAGATAGGGCCCCTCTTATGGCTCTTGATCGTTGTTCCACCCAACCAGAGGGAATGGAAAAGGTAGGATAGGAAAGTAGGTTCATAAGCAAGGGCCTTAGACTTACCTTCGAATTACAGGGGATAGAGAATTCCTTGGCTTCTCATCAGACAAGTAATAGGGTGGAATCCTGAACTAATGCAAGAGGGCCAACTGAATGGGATCCGTGATGGGGAGAACAGCCATCATTCAAGTAATGGAGTGTAAACTTTACAATACATACAAAGCCTAAGCCAGAGATGTGCCTACTTTGGGGAATTGCTGCCTGAGCACCCCTAAGAAAGCGCAGTTTATATGTGTTCCCGCTAATAAAGTTTTAAAAAAAGTTACTGATGCCCTCTAATCTGTTCTTCAAGTGCTTACCATACCAGCTATGCAGCGGCAATCCAGCCACCACTGAGGGCAGCAGGTGGTAAATAAGAGACACTGAGTACACCTAAATAGACAGTGAATCAAATTGGAGTGGTGGCCCCCCTTCTGTTTGCGCCGCCGGGCTAATTAAGTGTTACGTTTAACTATTATTCCACTTTTGTATGGCAGAGTTATATAATGTTTCCAACCTTCCAAAACAGCATGTAGAAGACAAATGCAATGATATAATGGCGGAGATGTTGTATTGTCGTAAGCGTGAAAAATAAATTATTTATGCTTTTTATTAGCCCGCAGATTTAGACAGTAAACGCCCCCTCAGTCGTCAGAGATCCAAACAAAATAAAACTTACGCCCATCCCTTGTAAGGGACTAACTCAACTTCCCAGTCCACTATACTGCCCAGGGCCTGTGGGAGTCTAGGTCCTACAAACCTACTTACCTCAAAGTACAAACAAAGTAGGTATCTCGTTAGGCAGGGTGACCTCTATTAACAGTAAATAAGTACGGCGTACTGGGGAAGGTGGTCCATGGTGGTGCCACCCTTCGTGGGATCCGCGTCCGTGAATTCTGGAATAGAGGGTCCGGTACTCCATGCGGATCACTACTGGCGGATGCACAGACATTCCTCGAGTGCTAGAAAAATTCGTCATCCTGGCGGAATCTTGAGCAGCACAGTCCCTAACTGCTGCATCATAAGAAGACCACATAGATATAGTTTGATCGTAGCAAATGTTGTAAAACACTGAGTGATCTGAACCAGCGCTGGAGGAAACTGAGGCTAATTGCAGACGCCGTTTTAGTGCTATCTGCCCTTTTCTAATATGCCGGAGGAAAAGTCCTGTCCACAAGTAATAAGTGAGCCATAGCCAGAATTACAAGCTGCCTAATACCATCACACTTTTATTTGGTTGTCTTGATTTTTATTAGAACCTTCATAGTCACAATTGTCATCAGCTCACAACCCCACACAAGCTTCTGAATTATGCCTCCCTAAATTGGTTGATGCCAGCAGCAGAAGATTTGATCATGCTACTTGTTGCATTTGTTCGGTAAGAATCAGACGAGCATCCAGCAAAATTAAAGAGGCGGGCCCACTGAATTGAAGAGAGCTGCAGGCTGGTGGATATATACTTTTAAACCCCTGCCTGGAAGCATTGTGTGGGTATGGTATTTTATTTGGTTTTAAGGGACTAGCCTTATAAATAATTCTTTTCAAATCCAAAATATCTAGTGAACAAAACTGGTGCAATTGGGACAGTCACTTACTGCCACCGACACACTTATTCGAGCAAATACCCAGCTCACACCATACTCTTTCGGCAGATACCTGGAATGCGCCCGCTCCTCACCTCTGCACAAGCCCCCGTTGCGCTTTGCGCTTTCTAAATGGCACTGGGTTCATGCTCTGGACGCTGACGGGGGCTGATCTGATTCAAATGCATAATGATTTAGGATTTATAGGGCATAATGCTTCGCGTGTCTTTTACCAGATGGCATAAATCAATGAATTGTTAATGCCCCAGGATTATATATATATACTGCCTGCAGTATTAGCAGCCAGCAGGCCGAATAAATGGGTCAATCCCTGCCTGGAAAATAACCCAATGCCCACTGGGCAGGAAAACAGTAGTCAAAACCATACAATACACCCGGTATACCCCGATTTCGCTTTTGTGGGACTAGCCGAGCCTCGAAATATAAAGTGTGTGCAGAGGATGCCTATGCGCTCTGGCAGTAGTCAGCCATGGCTTATCTGTTATAATAATTTGGTGACTAGCCATTGCACATCTGGAGTTCAGTCTGTCCTCACTGGCATAGGCGAAAAATGTGTGGACATCTCTCAAGACAATCGCGTAGTAAGCGAGGAAGAATCTATAGGCATATATGGCAATGACAACCCTCTAAGCTAATGTGACCTAAAAAGACCAATGGGTATGCAGACCGCGTGACATAAATCCAACACAAGGCACAACGGTCAGTAAGGATATAATCAATAGCCATCTGCCGGCAGCGCTGACCGCGCTAGATGAAACACCCTTTGCTGCGCCAGACAAAATCAATGTCAGACAGCCGAACGAATAAAACTCACTGGGAATCATATGTCCACCACTCAGAACAGCATAACGCCAAGTAGATACCAGTGATCTGTATGCCCGGTTTAGAATGCGTACCATCCGTTTGTAGGTAATACTATGCCCTACAGAAATGCGAGGGCGAAAAACAAACGAAGCACTATATCCAGCGCCTAGAGTTGCCGAGCAATAAAACCAACAGAGTACGATTCCCAATGAAAAAGCCTATTTAATAGAATCAAAAAAACTTAACAAAGCCACACAATGCATTTCGCGAAACTCTACAGTCTTTATACAAGGCCTGAATACCAGAATTAATAAAAAGGTGCAATTTATACATACCATAGATACGCCAATGGCCGCACCAGTTACATGACTATCCGGCGTACGTAAAATGGATGAAAAATCACTAGCCAGTCTTAGGGAGAACGCATAGCAACAAAGTGACCGCTGCAAGTAACCACGCTCAAAACCACGCGCCCCCGCCCTAATGCCATAATCAATACCCCAAGTGCTGCACACGACACGCCCGCGCAAGGGCCAGGTTTTTTTTGCCCCCAAAGCACAATGGTACTATGTTACGTAGTAAACCAAACACCCACCGCAAGGACAAAATGAACCCTCTAGGGGGGCCGCGTCACTGTTGGTGCCTACGCCACAGCGCGCTCATTGACGTCACCCAGTCTAGAACCGACATGTGCCCACCAGCACGGCAAGGTCGTAATGAAAATTGTGCCGTGCCTACCCCTCAAAGACCCAAGCAATGC
The DNA here is from genome assembly GCA_036426205.1 of Ascaphus truei. Lineage (NCBI taxonomy): Eukaryota > Metazoa > Chordata > Amphibia > Anura > Ascaphidae > Ascaphus > Ascaphus truei. Next base: position 307 of record WSYH01008074.1, on the reverse strand, counting down.
GACACCCCATGGCGACTCATTGAGCTATAATTATAAAAACATGCAAACAAAAAAAACGTTTGATTGAAAATACACAAAAGCAAACCCCGAATAGTAGAATGCCCCCCACCTATGGACATGCACAACAAACTAATTAACAATACTGAATATACAAGCAAACTTTTAAAAACAGAACATGAAATATAAAAAGGCTAAGATATAAGATATCCAAGATACTCCTTTGAAATTGAATGTTATAAATTGTAAGGGTATCAAAGGAACATTTATATACAAAATAGATATTGGGAAATAAACAATGACAAATAGC